>JAYJMB010002653.1:14498-58827 GCA_036873735.1 Pouteria campechiana
CGCCGCGGTTTCTAGTTTCTGTCGTACATTTTCAACCATGTAGATAGTTGTATCAATGCTTTAAATATGATAATCATACAAGTTTGGATCACTAATTAGACATGTATAAAGCATGTTTTAGCTTAGATAACTTTTAATAAGCATGTGATACAGATGTACTGGAGTAAATATTAAAATATTCATTTTCAGTTAATTGAAAAATGAGATTATTCTGATTAACATGTATGTTGTTTTGATGATCAAATCCATTGATTACGTTTGGTTTTTGTGAATATATGTACCATGTGATTTTTGTAGAATTTGGATGTGATATGAATGTTTAATTGGTGAAATATATTTTTGCCAATTTAAAAAAGAATTTTATCAAATTTTATATTTGATAGAATTTCACATTACATATAGATCTTGAAATGAAGCCCTCGTTGTGTGGAATACATCTTACAGATCAGATTAATGAAATATTAGGCGTAAAGGAGTTATTGATGAAATAAATAAATAAATAATAAAAAAAGGGATGCTGTTAGTGATAGCGATCCATGTTCATTTTTAAGGAATGATGAAAAACTATTTATGTAGGGTTCTGTGGTCATGGTTTCAAAGATCTTATCTATTGGATGCATTCTAAATAATGATATTACCCTAAGATAGAAATTTAGGGTTAAAATGACCTTATCTCATTAATTAAATTTGGTGGAATATGAAAATTAGACAAATTATTAATCTTGAAATTTGTGACCATAGATCACTTGTGAACCACACTAGATGATTAGATTGGTTCCTAAACAAGTTAGAAATTTAATTTCCAAGGGTTGAAGTTTGGAAATGGTAAGAAAATGGGAAAAAAAAACAAAAACAAAAACAAAAACACTTGGGACGAAATGTCCTTAGACAAGAGCACTGGCAGCATTGCTACCTAAGAAGTTTTTGGGCCAAATCGAGCTGAGCCCAGCTCTAATAATGCTAGGCCAGGGCCCAGCGAACCAGTCAGGCTCTAGCCCAACCAGTCCTCTCGGGCTAGAGCCCAGTGCCAGATGGAAGCCTTGCCCAAGTGGGATTCTACCGGCGGTGGCCTAGGTGCAACGGCGACGATAGTGGGTCACCGATCCGGCGACTGTACAGATAACCAGAAACACTTTTAATGTTTCCAGACTATTTAATCTCTGATTTGGATGATCAAATAGTTAATTTTGAGGTTTTTGGACTTTCTAGATTTAATGGAAGGTCAATTTGTCCAAAATATGACTAAATCATAGGAAATTGAATAATCAAATTTGATGTATTGATTTATAGACCCCGCAATCTCTAATTTGGATATTAGATAGCCAATCTTGAGGTTTTTGAACATTATGGACCTAATGAAAAGGTCAGATTGTTCAAAAGGTGACCAGATCATATGAAGATGAATGGATTATTTATTTTATTGATTTATAAACCCCATGATCTTTGATCTGATAGTTGATCTTGAGGTTTTTGAGCATTCTAGATCTAATGGAAGGGTTAGATTATTCAAAAGATGGTCAGATCATGTGGAGATGAACGACTATATTAGTTTTATTGATTTATGGACCCCACAATCTCCAATCTGAATAATCATGTAGTCATTCTAGATCCAATGGAAGGTTCAGATTATCCAAATAGTGACTAGATCATGAGGTTGAGTGGACAAATATGATGTTGTGGTCCACTAAACCAGTTAGGATATGATCTGAGATAGTGTTTGATGATAACTAGATCATGAGGTTTGAGTGAATAAATATGATGATGAGATCCACTAAACCAGTCAAGACATGATCTAAGGCATTAATCTAACGAGATAATGGTCAGATAGAGAGGTTTGAATCAGCAAAATAGAAGGGATGAGATGTACTTCCCTAGATTGATGTTATGGTTGGTCAAACTAAACAATTTATGATGTGTTGTGATGTGATTAGTACTTTTAGTGCTAGCTACATCTATATTACTTACTGAGTTGCTGTAACTTACCCCAATATTGTTAATTTTTTTACAGAGAATGCCGCCCGTGGAGGGCATTAGTCGTGGCATGGGAACAGATGTGCCAGAATTTTTCTATAGGAGTGATTTTCAAATAGATGTAATTCTATTTTTATTTTAAAGAAATGTACTTGACCACATTATGAATTGTATGGAATTTATGTACTTTTTCTTAATTGTGAGTTATTATGGTTCCCTTTAAGGTTATGTTTCATCTCTAGTGTGATAGATCTTACGAGTTTTACCCCTGAATTTGGGAATGATAATTAATTATAATGTCCCTGGGGCTGGGGCGTGACACATTTTGCTTCTCCGGATCATAGAGTTGCTTCTCAAGCTTCCAATGCTTAACAAAAAGGGAGAGAGGAGATCTAATTTTTTATGGGAGAGAAGATTTGATGTGTTTGATTCCTTTTATATGATTTTCACTATGATTTTCATTTTGAGAGAAAATGTAGAGAGGCTGATTGTACTTTTGCTTGATAATGAATTCTTTGAAAACTTAATCTAATATGGATTCATGATTTAATATTATTTTAGAATGGCTTGTGTGCTTATGACTGTGTTGGGATTATGATTTGACTTGACCTGATAATCACATTTGGAATGATATGTTTCAGGTTTTGTGATTAATACATTTCAAAGATTTTGTTATATAAGATAGCTAATTCTTTGGCATCATAAACTTATTGAGTGATGATTATCAATTTGGACTCGGAACGATATATTCCAGGATGAAGTGCATATAAATTTTAAAAATTATATTTACATCAGTCAAATGAATTCTTAAAATGTAACTTTATATATTCATGTTAGCAAATGGATGAAACTTGAAATTTAACATGATTACAATCCCAAAGTATAAGTTGAAACTATTTTGGGAACTTCAAGGTTCAAGATCTCGAATAGGAATTCAATCCCTAGTCAAATCTTTTGTAATCTTTAAAAAGCTTTAACAAATTTATATTGGTTTTCAAATGAGATTATCACCATGCAATATGGATAAAAGAGTATACTCATATCATGAATAGTTTCTAGAATTTTATATTTGTCATGATCATGATGTAGAAAGATGGTTGAATGATTATGCTTAAAAGAGATACATTTTTTAAAATATGTTAAATTATGAATAATGGATTGAATAAATGGGAGTATGTATCTCAAAGAGATATCATGTTATGTGAAAAGAGCTTATGCAATATGGGAACAAACTAATATGGCCTTCATTCAAGATATGGCAAGTGTTTTTTCATACATAAAATCACAAAATAAATAGAAAAAGAAATGTGTTTTATCAATCATCGAAAGGGGGAAGATTGTGAATGCTCTAACTTGCAAACAAAGTGTGACTACTCATATTTTGATGATTTGCAAATCCATAATGGAATATAAATAAAAAATAACAAGGCTTATAGAATATCAAAAGTGTAAAAAAACATAGTGTCCATAGCCGAAAGTGCAGCCGCCCGCACCATTCGCCTCCCCTGTAGCTGAATTTACAACTATTTGCCATACTGCCTACTATGTTTCAGAAAGAAGTATAGTCCTTGGACATCTTCAATTGATACCGCAGCCACCTATGGGTAGCACCTGTGACCTTAGTCGAAAGCTGAAGGCGCCATCCGATATCGCCCATTACATCAGAAGAAGAACCGCTTGGCAAAGCTCATGCCACTAGTGCATTCCGCCTAGAGCATAACCGCCTGCAATACCACCTACTAATGGACAACAACATGAGTTTTGAAAGATGTCAGGATTTTGACCACAACTAGTATACCTTACCCCTACCTATCACCTAGACCACAGCTGATATCGTAGCCACTTGCAGCCACCTGCGGACTCCAATGATCAAAAATTTAAACATTACAAAGCCACATATTGCTACCCAAATATTTTCAACAGTCTAGTTTCTAAGATATCTATTTAAGAAGAAATGTTGGGATGTTCCCATGTACTATTAAGAGCCAAAAATGTCAAGATATCTTTGCAACCTAAGGCCAAAAGCACTAAAAACTTCTTCATCTACGCTCAAGAGCTTTCAATCTTCCTTTCTACATTCAAGGCCTTCTTCATCAACAAAAAGGGAAGATCCTCGACAACAAGGAGAGCTATTCAAGGATTACAAGGCTTCCCTTGTGCTCACAATGGAACACTAATAAAAGTGTAACTTCTTATTTCTTACTTATATTTATGTATTCCTCGAGTTGGTATCAGAGATTAATCTCTAGAGGAACAACTTGATTGTTCGAGTGTGTCTCATAATCAACTTGTTAAGAATTGATTATCCCCCCTTGAGCTAGAATCAGAAGAGCAACTTGTTGGTCTTGGTAGAATAGGCTAGAAACCAAGAGGGGAGGTGAATTGGGTTTTATAAAATTTACTTCTTTTGACCCTTGTTTGATCAAATCCCTTTCTTTCTTTTATGTTGGTGTGCTAATCAAAGTGAAGCAATGGATAGAGCAAGTAAGAGTATAATAGAAAGATCAAGTATAGATAGCACATATAACTTATAGTGGTTCGGGCCCTCTCTTGTCACCTACTCCACTCTCTAAGTCAGCCTTACTTGCTGCACTCAGGTTCCACTAATACCCTATGGAATCATACTTGGTTTATTTAAGCTAACCAAGAACTTCTACACTAGTTTTACAGAGCTTACCAGAAACTCACTATGTTGGTTTTAACAAGCTTACCAATAATTCTAACAATGTTAGTTTTTATAAGCTCACAAATAACTTGAACAATGTTAGTTTTCAGAAGCTCACCAACAACTTTAACCCTAGTTTTTAATCTAACCAGCAACTTCTATAAATGAAATAACTAAAATAAGAAATTACACTTTTTGACATGTTTCTTGTTGAGTGCTGAGGAAGATCTTAGATGTAGTTCTTCTTGTTGCAGAAGCTCTTCCTTTATGTTGTGGAGAGATTGGCCATTAAGGAGATGAAGAATGAAAGCTCTTTTGGAATGTGACAGTGGTAGATCTTGGCCTTTAGGATTTGCAAGATGATTTCTCTCTTTTTTTGTATGTATTTGTGTATATTCTATTTTTTGCTCTTTATCTTCTTTTATAGGTCAGAAGAGACTTTTCTGTTGCTAATCCTAGTAGACATTCAAATGTTCGAAAATGTTTTTCTTTACTTTATCTTTTTTCTGACATCTAACTTTGTTGCATTATGATATCGGTTTGCTACTTTTGTCATTGACTTCTCCAAACGTTCACTTTTCATGTCAGGTGCTCCGAAGAGACAAGTGAACAATTAGTGTCTTGATTGATTTTGGATTATCTGAATTGTTTTCTTCAGATTTTCAAAAGTAATTTTAATCCCACTCAATTACGACATTCATTTTCAGATATAAGTTTAGATTTTCTGAACTTATAATGTCTTCAGAAAAGTGATCCGAAGCCTATTCAAATATCTCCGAAGCATGACTTAACATCTCTGAAGCTTGGTTAACATCTACGAAGATTATTTGAATCTTTTTCGAAACTTGGCTTCAAGTTCTCCGAAGTATGTCTGTTTACTTTAAAGCATAGTTGATTATCTCCGAAGCTTGTCTTATTGTTTTCGAAGTGTCTTGCAACTTATTCAAAACACCCATGACTTCTCCCAAGCTTTTCAACTCTCTGCAAAGCATGCTGCAACTTATCCAAAGCTTTTTTGTGCTTTTTCCGAAGGATTCTTGATAATTTTGAAGCTCTCTTGATTATTTTTGAAAGGTGTTGTGACTTGTCCAAAGCAATATTGATTATCTCTGAAACGCACTATAAGATCTCCGAAGCTTTGAAAAGGACTCCGAAGTATGTTTTAATATTTTCCAAAGTGTGCTTGAACATTTCTAAAGCTTATTGTTTTTACTTAAAGACTTGTCCGAAGCTTGCTAATTATCTCTGAAGCTTCTCTGCATTCTTTCCGAAGTGATCTGCACCCACTCCAAAGTTGCATTATGACTTGTTTGAAGCTTGTTGAGATATTTCCAAAGTTTGTTAGATTATCTCCGAAGTCCGTTGAGACAATTCTGAAGATTTTCTGTAATGTCTCTGAGCCATGCTGCGTCGATTCCGAAATAATATCTATTTTACTCCAAAGTTCATTGGGACATTTTTGAAGCAAACTGATCTTTTTCGAAGTGCGTTAAAGTGATTTTGAAGTTGCTTCTTTTGAATCCAAAGCATGTCTTTAAGACTTTTATAATTTTTATTTTCTTAAATTAAGTATATTTGATGTTTATATACTTAATTATAAAAGAGCATTTACCTCATATCTTCCTTTTGTCATCATAAAGATTATTCTCAAGTTGAATTATTTAAAACTTTCTACAATATTTTTGAAAATAAGATGTTAGTACCTTAATGTTTTACTCATGCTTTTGCTTACCATCAAAACATACTTGGTTAAGAATGTTCATCATCAAAATCAAGATAAATAACATGGTTCAACAAGTTTTTGATATGACTTCAGAGTTTTTGATTTGTTTTCAGAGGAGTTGATTGGATGTTGTAATTTGAGAGATTTAAAAGTTGTATTGGGTGCTTGTTTTAGAGTTTTCTGATCCTGAACAGAATTAAAGATTTGTTTCAGAGTTTTTTGAAACTACTTTAAGTGCAAGCCTTCTAATTTCTGAGAAATTATATTAGGACTTCTAAGGATGTAGAAATAGTTTTTGAAGCACTATTAAAGTTTTTGAAATATTTCAAAAGTATTCTGATGGTATACATGAGTAATTCAGATACAACTTTTAGGCCATGTTCTAATTCTTATAATCATGTGATCATTATTATTATAAAGTGAATAATTTATGCACATGGTTCAACATGAATTGTATATATTAGGCACATGTATAGTTCTAATTCTTGTTTTCCAATATTAGTAATATCATTAGCATAGTGCAAATCCAGTATAAGTTTTGTTGTCATCAAAATCACTTGTAATACATGTGTGAATCATTATCACAATGCATGTATGACTCAACACTACTTGATTATTGGAGTGTGCTTTGCAATCAATTACTAAATCATTTATGCCCCTTAGAGTAGAAATCTAAAAAAGTGCAGAGACACTAATCATATTTCCTATAGTGAAATAGTGTAACCATAGATACAAGGGGTATATTCTTGGAAGAGTGCAGTAAGGAGGTTTTCCTGAACCACTATACATCACATCTGCTATGTGTGATTGAATTACTTACTTGTACTTTATTTATTATTATTTATTCCATAGCAAAGCACATTAAAAAGAGGGAATTCAAATAATATTAGTTAAAGTAAGAAGATTTTATAAACTCAATTCACCATTCCCTCTTGGGTTAAGCCAAGCCTTAGGGACCAACAACTCTGATACCAATGATGGAAAAAGTCATAAATAATTAATGGCATAACTTTTAAGTTTATTCATAAGCGAAAGCAAAAGAATTTATTGTGGCTTAAACTTGTCTTCTCCGGGAATTTGCTAGTTGAGCATGAAATCATCAAAAATACGAAATCACATTGTAACACCTGGGGTGTTAATTTTTGGGTAATGGCGTGTTGAAATACATTGTAGTTATTTTTAGTGGAAAAATTTTGCTCCATCATGTAGGAGAATGAATTATGAAATTATGAATAAGGTTATTAATTAATGAGGCCATGTATTTGGATGCATAAAAAGAGGACTAAAAAGGTCTTTTAATGTTAGAATTATATGAAAAATATTATGGTAGAAATATATAAGAAAAATTGAGAAAAATAAAATGAAAAAAGGGCCAAAAAATGAAATCTAGATAGGGTAGCAAATTTGGCACCATGGCCTCAAAATCGGCGTTGCGACACCACTTTGAAATTTTCACGAGCGGTGTCCAGATTTTTCTAATATCGCGGCACCAGATCATGGGATAAATTTTGGGGGGTCCGTTTCTTGGCCATTCTTATGTTTTTGTTTGGTTCCGTTTCCCTTTCTTCCCCCATGCTCTAGCCTTGAAACCCACCTTGTGAGACCTTGATTTCTTGCTATTTTTTATATGAAATCTTGATGCCACGAGGTATAATCCTTGGATATTGTATCTCAACCCAAATTTTATCCATTTAAAAGAAGGAAGGAAGGAGCAAATCTGCTTGGTTGCCATCCATGGAGTTTATGAAGTGTCTTGGGTGGAGTTTCTAGCTTTGGGAGGATGGCTATACATGGAAATGAAGGTATTATTCCCAATTTAATTTGTGATTCCACTTGGGAACAGTGAAATTTTGGGGAGGAAATGGTGTAATTAATGTATGAATCATGGGGAGAAATGTTTATTTCAATGATTATTGTGTTTTGGGGCTTGCTTGTTCGTGAGAAATCATGATTTATGCACATTCTATGAATAGTAACTTTTGAGGGAAATTGTTTTGGATTGATGTGAGGTTCATGGGGAAAATGAGTACTTGTCATATATAAATGATTTAAAACTTGTTTAAGAAGGAGAAATTTGAGTTTGGGTCATTAACCTCATTAGAAGTTAAAGAGGGTTTTTGCGTATAACATGTTTAAGCAGCAAATTGAGTTCATCAAACACTTAACTGAGATTAATTACATGCTAATGATATTGGATAGTGAATTATGTGAGTTAGTGTTTCATTAGTTAGACATGAAGTTATTGAATTATGTATTAGATTGTTAATTATTTTAAATTGTATATGTCTCTTTTGGAGGTATCATGTGGAGAAACCATTTGCCTTAATAAGATTATAGCTTAAAGGAAGCATATTAAGTATATAAGAAAATGCTCAATTCATATAAGAGAGATGGAATTCACATGTATAAAAGTTTCAATGGATTAGGTAAGATGCTTGATGAACTAATTCAATAAGAACCAGAGTATGGTTAAGTGGTTTTGTTGTGATTATAAATGGGCCATTCATAAACATTAAGCAAGGAAATTGATATATTGGATGAAGGGTATAAACTACCACATGGGAAATTGCTATATGGATTTGAATTGGTTTGATTAAGACTACCTGAGTATAAGAAGCACATCTAAATTGAATTGTTGTATATGTTATATGTGTGGGATCATCAAAGTATGGATAGGAGACTATAAAGCTTAAGGAGTTATGGAAATGGAAGCAAACAAGGTATGTAGGCTCCCTTTTTGCTTAAATGAATGAATGGTTGGAGATAGAGTTTATATCATTTGTGTGAATTTAGGCATGTATGATTGGATGAGGATAGTAACTATCCCATGAGTTTTAGAAGTTGATGTTTCTTTAAATATATGAATGTCTAAGGACAACAAATATCCTTTGGTTTATAACGATTGGTGTTGGTTTGATGATATGAACAGGTGAATACCTAATTGGATGGTAATAGCACAGATTTCCTTTTGTTGCAGTAGTGGATGTTTATATTATGTAAATGAATGGATTGATGTTTGATGGGATATAGATTTTCCCATGATTATGCTCCTTGTGTGTATATGTGAATGTATATAGTGATGGAATATGAAGCATTCCATGAATTATATTTGACAGAATGATAGGATACTATGTCAAGATGACATAGTTATGATTTGTAGACAACATATGATTTAAAAAGTAAATATATCATTTGTGATGTGTGAATCTGTCAAAATACATTATTTTGGGAATAATGAGGATTATGTTCTACATAGTACAATTGTATCCGAATGTTTATTGGATTAATGATTAAACCCCATAGCGATGTATTAAGAATGTAATTATTTATCAAAGCTTATTCATGATGTGTATTGAAACAAGTTATTTTGAATTGATTATTGATTTTTTTCCCTACTTACTGAGTTATCCGGACTCACGCCTTCTTATTCTATATTTTTAGTTGGCAGGTCAAGTAAAGGATTCTAACTATAGGTTGGAGACTTGTGTAAAGGATTGGAAGATGCTCTTCTGGTAGTTTAATGGTATGATAAATTAGGATTATAATCCCATTGCGCATTTGTATAAATGTATTTAGATGATTTCAAATGATCTATAAGAAAATGTATTGGCATATCATAGTGATTTGATTATGTATATATATATATATATCTATGATCTTAATGAGGAGAATTGCCATCATGATCGGTTCTAATCTTGGGAAGATAACTGTAGGTATGGGTATGATTGTAGGGTTAATATTATTGTTTTAATGATTATTGAAAGGATGATTTGACATGATAAATGTATAAACAAGTTTATAATCATATAATTTAGGGTAGACTCTGTCAAATTTTTGGCGAAAGCTCCCCTTAAAAATGGGAAAATTAGGGGTTAAGGCTAAAACCCATAGGCCCCTAGGCAGAGCATGACACACACACACACACACACACACTTCCCACAACTATAAATGCCTTGGGAATTTTTGAATTAGGAAGAGAGATAAATTTCTATAATGGATTTTTGCGTATCTATTCACCCATCAATGTCCCATTTATTTAATCGGGATGCCAGAAGTGGAAGCGAGGGTTCCACAATAATGTGAGATGTGCGCATGTGGTTTGCACACACATTCCCATGTCCACGCACATATCCCCTTGTAGGTTCTTGTAGGATGACTATACCTAAGAGGGGAGGGGTGAATTGGGTATAAAAAATTCATTACTTAACCCCTATTAGACTATTTCCCTCTTTTCCTACTTGGGTGTAGTGTGATGTAAAGTGAATGATAAAACTGTAAAGTGCATGAATAATAAAGCAAGTAAACAAATATACACACATAAACAAGACAATTTTTATAGTGGTTCGGGAACCCTCTCCTTACATTTACTCTTCCAAGAGCACACACACATTGTGCCTTGGGTTCCACTATATCTCATATAATGGAAATACAATAGTGCTTCCAGCACTCTTCTAGATTCCAGCTTTATGGGGCATAAACATAGTACTCCCATACTCTTTTGATTTTCACGAGCTCACCAGGAAACTCGCTGGTTTTGAAGGTCACCAGCAAACTTGATGGTTTTTCAAAGTTCACCACCAATTCTCTGGTTTTCAGGTTAATCAGAAAACTAATACACTTTTACAAAGTGTTACAATGAAGCACAGAGGAATATATAATCTTTTACAGCTCTAATAATATATAAAGATCTTTCCAAAATGTAAACTAATGATCATAAGGATATGCAAATTGAAGCTCATAAAAGATAGATGATGGTTTAAGCTTTTGGCCAAGAGTGAAAAGATTTGCATAAGGTTAAGCTCATTTAAAATGTCTTCTTTCACCACCTTTAAATCGTTCCATATTTTCTCCTTAAATAGCTTCTTTGTAATTTTGTTAGAGAAGATGAGTTTCATTGAATGCAGAAATGAGAGCAGCTTTGTATGAATAAAACCATTGAGATTTTTTGCCCTTGAAGTCCATGCCTTTCTGATTTGTCTTGAACTGTCATATCGCCATTCAGAGAGGAAGAAAAGCTATGTCAAAAGATGTTCCTCGTTTGACTTGTCATAGCTTAAAAGCTCGCAGCTCCGCTTGTTGCCCGAAATGCTGATTGAGACGAATCTGCATACTGAAAGCATGGATGTAGATGTCATTTAGATGCAAGTCATATGAATCAGTTTTCCTCTAACAAGTCACAGCCTCGCTTTGTTTGTATTTATCTATCATAAGTCACAAATGAATTCTCTATTAGTTTGTCTATCAGTCGATCCTTCGTGAGTGAAATTTATCTGTTGTAAGTAACAGACAATCTTTAATAGCATAGATAAATCCAACTAATTGATAAACAAACTTTGCTTTGTCTACATAAATTCCTCTAGGAGATTTGTCTGTCAGTCAATACTTCATGTATGTGCTGTCTGTTGTAAGTAGCAGATGAACTTTGGGTGAGGTCGACGAAGTCGAACTGGTTGATTTGACAAACTCTCCTTTGTCTACACAAACAAACTAATTATGATGTTCTTCTTTTGTTCTGCATTTGTTTGTTGGAGGTAATGGACGAATTCTGCTTTATCTTGCTCGAACAGATGAAGTGTAGTGTTTGTCCGATGTAAGCGATAGACGAACTTTGCTCTGCTTTGTCTTAGATGAATTATTCTGCACACCACATATAGGTTTGTTTATAGTTAGTTGCAGACGAATATGCCTTTGTTTGTTGAAGTCCCTTTTGTCCAAGCAACTACTTTATCTATGCAACTTCGTCTATGCTCACTGTGCGGCTTCTACTTCATCTTCCATTTTTGTCTGTTGCTTTATCTATAGTAACTAACAAACGAATTTGATCCACAGATGAAGTGGAGTTCCTCATTTGTTCTACATTCTTCGAGTAGCAGGAGTTTATTTCTGCAACTTCTTTCTTTCTTTAATCTTGATTTGTTTGTCTTGGTTCAGCTGAAGTTACACTCCTTTGTTTGTTCATCTTGCCTTTTTCTCCTCGGTCGAATCCATTCTTCTAACTTTGTTGGTCAAACAAAGTTTTCTTCACTTTGTGCATGATTGTCTAGGCAGCAATTTCTTCTTTCTTCCTTTTTCTGAGTGTTTAATGGAGCTTCTTCTTTTTTGTTTGTCTCAAACAATTTTTTTTGTTCAATGTAGATAGTTTGAATTTCTCGAGTCACTTTATGTTCTTTGACCATGACTTCATCTTCAACTGTTTCTTTCTTGTATTTTTCTGTGAAAGTTTCTTTTTGAGGTTAATAGACAACACAAGCTCGTTGTAGCGCATCTTCAAAGTCTTGTATTCTTCTATTGTATTTATTCGTGGAAGTCCTCTCTTAGACAATGCAACTTTTCTTGTTGCTTGTCTTCAAAGATTCTGCTTTTTTTTGTTTCTTCTTCTTCTTCTTCTTCTACAATCTTCATTAGATCAACCACTTTGGAAGGTGGCAAATAGTTGTGATAGTTTGTTGCAGATAATTATGATCCTGTACTTAGAGATTTTCCGCACTTGCTACATTGTTAGCTTTCAAATATAATGTCAAAATGTATTTTATCCTCATGTGATTATAATATATTATAGAGCAAGGATAATATACATCTCTATTAAGTATATAATGTGAAAGTCTAAGTAAATATGATGCTTAGTATGATTCAGCAAATTAATACATTAATAAATACTCAATAATATTAAGCGCACCATTAAGTAAGGGATGTGTGCATGCATAATTAAACATCCATGATTGTGTTGAATATTTATTATTTCATAATTATGCATATGATTGTTAGAGATTTAGGCACATATATCTTATCTTAATACAAGTTTTGTTATTATCAAAATTATATATATTAATACTGACACCCACATCTGTACTTTTCCATTATGAGTAGATGCTAACATTATCTTATTATGTGCTTCTACTAATGATTCAGTAGGTTTTCGATTATTATTGGAAACCTCTATAGTAGGATTTCTTTCTATCTTCCATAACTTGATTTATTCCTCAGCCAAGATCATCAATAAATCCATCATTTCTAGGTTGTTTTTCTGCTATGCATTCTAAAGAGATTTTCCCTCTAACTTCTATATTATTTATATGCATTGGCTTACTTATTAACCTTATCAAGAATTACTAGATAAACTCAAGAAATTCAACTATCATGACATGCTTAGAAGGTGGTATTATTTCGAATGTAGGTTGACATCCTACTAACTCTTGGATGCTTGTGTTAGTTGATAATTATTGATCATTGAAATTGATCTATAACTGATCTCTACTAGTCGGTATCTCACTCATTTTTGCATTCCCTAATTCTTACAAATTTTCCCATAATTGCTAACACTACAATAAAATTCACTAAATGTAGCCAATCAAATGCAATTTTTTTCCATTTGGTTGCATCTGACACTAAATGCAGTCATTGTTGATTGCATTTTTTTTAGCTACATTAGGCCTAATGCAACCATTTTCTAACAAAATACAACCAAATTATTGGCTGCATTTGATGAATTTTGTTGTAGTGTAAGTGTTGTCTCTAAATCCTCTATTTTCAATATTTTCCTTCTTTATAACTAATCTTGAAGTTCAACATGAATTGTGTGGTGCTCCCATGTCCTCCTCTATGTGTGCTTGTTAGTTCCATCTTGACATGTATACCTCCACTTCTATCATGCTTCATTAATTATGTTTAGTTTCCAACTTTTCGGCCCAAAAATTATGATAACTTTAACCATCATTTTTACCTAGCTTTTAAATTATATTGATAATTTTCATGACATTTCTCTCTTTCGTCTCTTTATGTAATTTTTTACATGATAAAAAATCCAATCATAAAATTAAAAATGTTAAATATATTATGAGTAAAAATTATAATTAAAAGATACACAATATTTTCTATCAAGAAAACTGAACACATTTATATCATATATATACATATAGAGAGAGAGGGAGGAGGGGGACTGATCACTTAAAACCTATTCCACTAAAGAAAAAAGAAACCAATCCAAGTGGGTCCCACCTTGCTATTTTGATGGGATTCAATCCATTCAATTTATTTTTATTATTAATTTAACAATAATATCAAAAAATATTTTAACCAAAAATTTAGGTGGGACAAATATAAGATGATAATTTTAACATGTTTATATTCACTCAAAAAGTATTACTAGATTAATAGCCCACTTATATATTTTTTAAATTGTTATATTTTTAATTAACTAAATAAGAAAATATAAAATAAATAAGTTGGATCCCATCAAAATAGCAAGATGAGGCCCACTTAGATTGATGTTACTTTGGGTGTTCGTGAAACCGATTTTAAGTGATCAACCCTCTTGTATATGTGTGTCTTGTGTCTATACATACATACAAACATATGCCGGCTAACAATTAATGATCGTTGAATGCCATATTTGAATTACCAATTCATGAGACCCAAGTCAAGTAAATCTGCGGCATTAGAAACATTAATTTCAATAAATAGGTTGATAAAATTTAGCTCAAAATTAAACTAAGAGAAATAAAATTGCTTTGTTGGCATACGAAATGCCCACGTTGCTTCAATGCTTCGTGCAGCCACCCAGTCAAAATAGGCTTACTTTCTGCTGTCCAAACTAGTACAATCTACAAGCTGTAAATGCAAAGAGATGATAGGCGGAGCAGTGAGAGAGAAGAAAGAGAGGTAGAAAGTAGAGGAGGAGCATTGACAATTGATGGGTAGGCAGGTGTGGTAGTTAGGGATAAGGAGCACTTAGTGTTACAGGTGGCCGTAGATTGGAAATATGCATCAACATCTTCCAAATAAAAGTAAACAAATGAACAATACCCTTTCTGTTAATAAACAAATATTGTAGTATGTGCGTGTGGTGTCGGCTGTGCATGGAGTAGGAGAGATGGGAGAATATTAGGAAGCGTTACGTGAAGAAGAATGGAAACTGAAACGACCAAGAGAGAGAAAGATAGTGAGAGGTTCACCGAACCCAACCCAACCCACGTCTCCCATTTTCTTACGTAGTTCATAGCATGGATGAGTATTTTGGCATAAGCTTACTAGAATGCCCTTGTGTTTTCCCTAAACTACACTTTCGACCTCGCTCTTACATTTTTCTGGTTTTTCTCGTGGCCCCACAACAAGCACCTCTCATGTTTGATTACGCGGGAAATACACTTAATGTAAAATGTAGGATCATTTGGGATCACTTTAATTTTGGTATACTTGTAATTGAGGATTAGTAATCTCTTATGCCCGAACGGTGGGACTCATTGTAGGTGATTATTCACTCGCCAAAATGATGATTTAATTAAAGTTAGGGATGCCTGTTTGCCTAAAAATATATAGTAGTTTTTAGAAATTAGATTCATACAGTAAGTTGCTGTGAGGGACGTAGTTAATTTATTTCTATGGGCAGTTTTGATTCTCTATATAAAAGACCATACACATGAATATCAAATGCTTAAATCACATCGTAGATTTTGACTAGTGTTTGCAAAATAGCAACTAAATATGTGTTGAACATGGTGACCATGAGGGGATTGAAGAGAGCTACTTTGGCTACTTATTCTAGTGCAGCACAAAGTTAAAAGGGAATGTAGAAAGTGGATTCCGACTGAGGAGAGGGTTACTAGGGAAAATTTCAAGTCGCATTTTAAAACGATTGGATAGGGTTATCCGTAATTATCAGGAAACGAAGGGACATTTGATAAGATGGGTGCAATTAAAATAAGGACTCGTCGTCTTCTCCACGGTCATATATTTGGTTACGTTGCAGTTCCGCGGTTGGAACTCAACTTTTTGTCTCCCCTCTCTCTGTCTCTCTCTCATGGCAGAAGACATCAGGGAAGGAACCGTTATAGGCTTTGAGGACGGAAAGCTGTGGCTTCCTTCCAACGTGATCGGGGACACATTCGATTCCAAGGTTTCCCACATTCTCTATCCCTTGCACCACTTCTCTCCCTCGCTGGTTTTTCTTAGTATCTCGCCTGCTTTTTCTCTCGTATTGGGTTTCTTATATCTCCTCCTTATTCAGGAATTCTGGTTTTTCTTAGTATCTCTTCTACTTTCTCTCTTATTTTGGGTTTCTTATATCTTTTCTTATTATTCAGGAATACATTCGTACTCAGGAATATCGTCGTTTGCCACGTTCTTTGCCAGAAGTCACTTCTTTCCAGGTATTCTTCGGAATATAAATAACCAGATTCAAAAATGTGGATAGCTTATGTTAATATGCTGGTTGCATTGTCACCCATTATGGATGTTTAATCTTCCACCGACTTCAATCATTTAGACAAGTTGTGACGATTTAGCCCTTAGATATTATTTGCTGATTACCGGATACAATTCAAATAATTCGGTCTATGATATGGTTGGATTTTATTCAGCCATTCTCATGTACCCATCAATGCTTCAGGTAAGAGTTCTCTTGTGCACCAATTGACTAACTACAATTAGCTGGAGTTTGTGCAGCCGACACGGATGGCATAATTTCAAATGTCGCATTGTATTTCTGGTGCAAAAGCCTAAAGAATAACGGGAGGGAATGTTTGTTTAGTAAAAAACAATAATTTGTTTTAAAATTTGATATTATATGAGAAAAGAAAATAATATCAATCATAAAATGAATAAAAATAAGTTAAACACTTTTAATTAAAAATTAGCATCAAGGAGGAAAAATATATAAATATTATGGTAAATTTAGAATCGTTGAGATGGGTTAAAAATAAGATGATCATGTAAAGAAGGGTGAGAAACTAGTTGAAATTTCATTTCTACCTAAACAAAAAGGAATTGTAAAAGATACTTTTCTGTCTTTTCCGTGAAAGGAAACCTGTTATTCCACTCCATTCAGTTTTGTGCACGTGGATAGCCTAAACATCGAACCAGCCAAAATTTCTCCCAAAGATGCATGATAAGGCCACCTGCCGCTGTTATTTACTTTTTCAGGTTAATTTGTTAGGTTGATTCTATCAATGTCTTATTGTAAATGTAGCCGGTTTAATAAACCAAGACAATCACTCCCATTGAACAGGCCACATTTATAAACGGTCCAACATTCCAATGATCTGTTGTAGTGGTTAATCTATAGACAACATAGTCATATTTGGGGATAGTCTTATTTGGGGAAATGGGATTTTCTATAGCCTGTAGAAGGGTGTAATCTTAGACGTCATGCGAATGGTAAGACCCATCGTCGTCGTGACCATTGACCCAATCTCATCTTCAAACCACAATCCATTCGATTAATCCTTTTGTACACACGGAATCCAAATATCAATCGCACACATCATGCATGACCTATAAAATTCATAGAATCTAAGAAAGCCTTAATTGTTTTGTTGATAAAGGGAAATCTATCATATCGTTGTATATTTATAACAGAGACGTTTTCACTGGAGTGTTTCTTCAAATTTCTAAGTATTCCAAATAATGACGTGTTCACGATCCTTTTTTCTTTGCTGTTCTAGCATCACAGATCACCATCTCCTAAGCCTGGATCGAGACCACGCCACAAGCCAAGATTTCCATTCAACCGCGCATCAGGTGGACCAGGGATGCAAGCCATATTTTTGGGTTCTGGTCAGAAATCGTGTGGCACTGGCTTTTTCCTTCCCAGGACGCCGGGTGATGACTACATCCAACAAAAGAAGCCCGGTATGTACTTTGTTCAATGTGCGTGGAACATGCTTCATTTATTTTCATTGGCACCATGGATTGGAAGGGAATTTTCAAGAAAATTATATCTCTAACAGTTGAGTTCACTCACACCTAAGGATTAATTTTGCTTAGCTTTCATAACAACCCTATTCGAAAGCCAATTGTCTGCAACCTCGGTTACAAAATCACTCTGTAAAAGTGGGTCAGACACTGGCCATTTGAATCATTACACTTTCTTACGTAGTTTAAAATATAACATATTCTGTTTATCTTAAAAATCAACCAGATTAGACAATTAAGCAGGCTACGATGAAGCAAAATAATATAAATTAAAATATTTACTTCAAAAATTATAATATAGTCTTCTTTTCGTATTAGAAAATTTTTTATTATTGTTTTATATAATCGAAAAATATATATTTAATGATTTAGACTAGGCATATGATATGATATCAATTATCAAAAATCATAACATGATTTCAATGGTGAAAACACCCTTTCTCAGTTTTCTTTTACTATGGCCCACCTGATTATCTAATTTGAATGATTTTTAACATATATAGTATATATTTATAATTTAAACTATATGAATGAGAATAATGATTCATATGGCCAGTGTAGCCCTTTTTTTGACTAATTACAAACAATAAGCTTCCACCTTATACTTTTCTTATTATTATCTATATTTTTAATTATTATCCTAATCTATTTTAACCTTATTTTATGGTTGAAATCTCCTTAATACCTTTTTGTGATTTCCAAGTTGAGGCATCTTCATCATGGACCACATGAGCAGTGGGAAAACAAAAAATAGATGATATCATTCACTGAATATGTTAGAAAACCACATTCTTTTAGGTGAGCGGAATAATCTAATCAGTAGCGGTCCATGAATTATGGGTGAGAGATTCTATCAAAGACTGACTATCAAATTGATCAATTTAATTGTCCACACATCTTACCCAAAAATATTCTTGAATCGAAGCGTCCAACTCAAAATGCGTGTGGTTTGGTGTTGTTGCAGGTTGCTCGCCAGTGCTGGTTCCTTCTCGAGTTGTGCGAGCTCTCAACCTCAATGTCCATGACCTGGCCTCACCGCTTGCTAATCAAAGAGGTTAGATGCATCTCAGAGCCTTTACAAGTTTTGAGTAGTTGGATTTTAATTCAACGAGCTTTCCATTTTTTGGCTATTGGTTACATCTATTGAGGCGTTCATTGTAGACTATGCTTAATGCATGAGGCTCCAGCCAATGTGAAGTCTAGAAAGGGCAAGATGTGCATAGCATTGTCTTCATTTTGTTGGAGAGGTAGTTAACCACAACTACTACAAAAGATGCATGCAAAGAGCCAAACAACGAATGCCCTCTCCCTTATCATAGGCCAATGATACTAATTTCCATTGCATATTCACATGTTGTGCAATGGATCGGATGATGAACTACGTGTTTTTAGATGTATGAATACTTGATAGACCCATTATTACCATGAAGATTGCTTGACTCGGAAGTTGGATCAGTTACAATGATTAGGTCTCCACGTCTATCTTTTAATAAGTATGCAGTTGAACTGGGACTGCAGCCCAAGTTGGCTTGGTTGGTTTGATTAGGATTGGATTAAACTACAGAATCAAGCATTTAGCCTCTCAAATCAAACCAACTCAAGTCGAGTATGATTTCCTATTTTCAACACAAACCAACAAATGAATCTAATCAGATTCAGGTAACCCAGTTTGCCATGAAACTTGCTCTTGCAGCTCATAAGGCTTGTCAGTTGGCTTGCTAAGCTGACCCATTGCCACCCATAACCAGACAATTTCTTTACAGATTAACATCACCTTCTTTTGGTTGCAGAAACGACTAATAATCTGAAGAGTACAACTCGCAATTTGGTCGCAAACAGGAACAGCAACGAAGTACTAGAGACTCTGTCACCACCCCAATGTACAGTATTCACGAAGTCACGGGGCTCTTCACCTGAGATATTTCTTCCAAAGGAATGGACTTACTAGCTAACATGTCACCAGGCTTAAGGATAAGCATATCACTGGTGATAAAATGATGTCAATCTTGTAATATATTCAATAAGAACAGAAATAAGAGAATGTCTTCAAGATCATGCTATTATGCATGTGGCATGAACAATGTAGACGTATTTGTCTATTGAATACAGGCTCATGTTTCAGTGACCAAATTCATACATAATGGTCCCCACAATGTATGAGATGTGTCAAAATGTCAAAAAAAAAACATATTAATAGTGAATTTACCCCTCAAATTATTTGCTCTTTTGCTTTTGATCTGGTCATTTTACTTGTGTATGTGTTACCACACTTCTTGTTAGTCTTGTCAACTTGCACCTGTTTGTATGAAAACATTGGATGATTGGTGGCATTAGGAGAAGCTTTCTTGCCAAGTTTGTGATTATGTAATGCACTACATTACACTTTAGGAGTTGACAAAAGAATGATGAAAGTGTATGCTTTATTACTGCAAGTTACATGTAGTTTCATGGGTGGAAACCTGAAAGAAAATTGCATATCACGTTGAAAGAAAATCGTATAAAATGGTGCAATTAGTTTGTTCAGTTTTCCTACCTACTTCCTTGGACAATCATCTTTTGAGTTTTATTCCCAAATTGGTCAATCTAGTTGCCCACATTTGGCCATCCTTTTTCAGCCTGCATCTTGACGAATGCAGCCAGTAGCTTGATTTCCTCATCTTGCAGTCGGGGCCCGAACGTACATTGACCCCTTGGCATGCAGTTCTCACCAAAACCCTGTGAAGGGGCCCAGATTATGGACTAAATATAGCACACACCCAATCCAGGGCTCAGATATAAATAGGAATAAGAAATGAGAAGGCTTGCCGGCATTCTTCCCTTGCCATAGTAAGTGATCCCATAAAGGCCATCTTCTGTGTCAACACCATTCCTGAGCAAAGCTACATCAATATGAGCTCTATAAAATATTGTCCCCATGATGCAGCTGAGCAAACATGCATGTGGATTGGGATGATGGTCTGGCAGGCTACAGTTTGTGAAAGATATCCAAAAATTCAGTGACAGTTTCTCTTGCTGAATGAGGAGCATTGCTTTTGTGTTTGTTATTGTTGATTTAAATCCTGCAGTGGCTGTTGTTAGTATTGTGAGATGCAGAGTGCAGACTACTTACCTTTGCAGATCTTTCATAAAGAGTGTTGCACCCTGAAAAGAAGGCATAGATTGAAAATTAGAGTCACAAAATTAATGCTAAAAGTCTTTGTAGTGAGGTTTAAACAATTGAGACCACGCACAGGCTGCAAAATGTTTCCACCTCCATCATGGCAACCAATGCAAGCTTTGTTAAAAAGTGCAGCTCCTCTATGGGCATCAACTAGCTCGGCATGTGATACTGTAACAAGATAAAAGGACAACAGGCAGATAGGAATCAAGCCAGATATTTTGTACTAAGATTGAAATCAAGCTGTACAAAGATAAAAGGGCAATAGGTGGATAGGAATCAAGCTGGATATTTTGTAACAAGGAATTCTTCTGAGAGATGGACTGCAACTTTTCACAAACTTCTGATAGAGATTTTGGAAGTTCTTACATGGTGGTTACTTGGCTAGGTAACCAAGAACATGATGCCAATATGGAAAGAGAATGAAGCCCCACCCAAAAGATATCATACTAATAAATTTTAGGTCCATCTCCAATTGAATATAGGATTTTGTTCTGTCTCTTCTTCTGATCAGTCGATCGAAGTTGGAAGTCACCTCCAAGAATTAGCAACATCATTCAAGAACATGGGAGCAGGAATGATGCTGTTTTTAATATTTTTGGGTCTAACAAAGGACATCCAATACTTTAAAATAGTTTATAGTGAAAATTTATTGGGTTTTCAAAGAAAAAGAAGATCCAAATCACTGAAAAATGAAGTCAAATTGTCCAAGGAACAATTTTGTCATGAATATGTTTACCTCTGAAAGTAAAGTTATTAAAGGGTAATTTCATCTTGGACAGCATCCTTGTCGACCATCCTAACTTCTGAAGTCCAAAAGTATCCACAGAACCAAAAATAGGAACCAGAGAGCTGATGCTGAGTTACAAAACCAGTCTAGGTTTTGAAGGACAGGAGAAAGAGCAATCAAATGAATCAAAAAATCTCAATCCAAGACTGCAAGCAGTTGGAAGCTTTTGAAGAGAGGAAAAAATGCATAAGGTTGAATCCTTCTGCCTTATGAAGCAAGCTTCAAAGCTGGCACTTTAACAGCAGCAAATGTTCTCTCTTGGGACTATTGCAAACCTGACCATCTTCAAAATTCCATTCTAGAATTTCCCAATACAAGGAAAGAACAGCTTAATAATTGAATATTTCAATTTTCTTGCACATATCTCATGCACAACAGGTTTTAGATATGGGCACATGTCATCCAAATTTCCCACATGGTAACTTCACCATGAAAGGTTTCCTAAAAATCAGATTAATCCAATCATCTGCAGAGTAATCATGAGAACTCAAAAAGGTTATTCAATGGCAGTTCATTGTTCATTTGATGTCACTCCTGCTGCTTAGACCAGACCTCTCTTCAAAGCATCCAATCATGGCAAATTGACTTTAAAAATGGGTCATATCCCATGCAAATACAAAATCAGATCATTCTCTAAACAGGTCATGCCACATTCCAAAGCAAAATCAACTCAAATGAGATTTTTTTTTTCATGAAGGCCCTATTTGTCAACAAAAAAAAATCCATTTTACTTCTGTTCCCAACCCTTTTAATTGATGTGATATTTATTTACCCTCACTTATCCTAACAATTCTACTTTTTACTCACCGTTACCTATATTTCTAATCATTATTTATATTTCAAAAAGCCTATTGATTCTATATTGATTCATTTTTTCTCCAATCATTACTCTCCTATCCTCTTATATTATTTCTTCATTTTTTCCCTTTCTTTTTTGGGTCTTCTTTCTCTCTCTTGTCCTAATTACCAAACAAACCCAGTAAAAACACTGAGAATAACACCTGATGAGAGTAATTTTTGTCATCAAGGATTGTTATTTATGCTTAGAAATGTCACTTTTAAGCTGCTTCATAACTCTTTCATAAGATGCATAGACTCATGAAGTACATCAAACCGTGAGTCCCCAAACTTTTCTAACAAAATGCACAGACGAATGTATGCTACCAAAGCATATAATTAGCAATTTACTGATTGTCACTTGATATTTACAATTATCCTAAAGGCCAAAGTACAATTATTGGATGTCTAATGCAAAATACACTGCCCAAACATCTATAATTTTAACCAGTCGTGTCAGCTGGAAATTATTGATTTACAAGAACTCTCGACTAGCATTCATTGGACACCAAATCAATGGCCAGAATCAACAAATGTAATGTAATGATTTGGTCATCTATGGCCACTAGATGGTGATTTACAGAGCGTATGTCGTCACTTCATAAGAACATTAGGGGCAATTTTGTAATTAAATAAAAGAAAGAGAAAAGGTAAGCAGCGTGTCGTTACCTGGCATGGAGTAGCAAAGAGGGGATAAGGTGAGGACAGCAGCCATGAGAGGAGAAGTCAAGCGTTTCAACAATCTCGTTCTGATGCTCAGCTTGGGATTTGGTTTCTCTTTCTTCAAGGAGTTACCACATGGAAAAAGGTAAAAAGTGGAAATTTCACATATTTTTATTGTTAACACCACTAAAATGTCAGCATCCAATCGTTCCAATCGGCTCGTCCTCAACCATGGCCGTTGCACAGATCAAGTACCAGCTTAAAGATGGACTAACGGCGCCTGAACCTGGACGTTTTTAAGGCCATTTTGCATTGTTTCCTAATACGGGGCGCCTGATGGTTGGATAAGCTGGTATAGGTTGCTGACTAGAACGACGAGACTCACCTACCGGAGGGGTTGGATGTTATTTACACAGATACAAGGCACGCAGTAGTTCCTCAGCCATAGGAAAGGAATGGGAAACTGCCTACTACCTTTGGTAGGCAGGCATGATGATTGCTGGGAGCACGACTTGCACAGAGAGACTGCATTTCTTCTTTTCTCTTCGTCGAGCCAAATGAGAAGAGATGATAACCCTAGGTTCTCTCATATATATTATGGTCTATTAGTGCAAAAGAACTTTACTAGGTCAATGCTGTGCAAAGCACACATACAAGTGTGCAACCCACCAGACTTGGTGTGTTAACACATGCAAAATAAAAGTGACCCCTCAGCTAAAATTGTGGGCCATGGCCATATGAAAATGTGGACTACTAGATTTCTGACAATTCATTATCTCCTATTCAAGTTTCAGGAAACTGCTGAAAACGATAGGATTTAACCATGAGTTAGCTCTCCAACTACTATGTGGAATTGAAAAGACCCACAACGTTGATGTAGATAGATAAAGACTTTGAATCAAATTTATTCAAACAAGAATAGCCCTAACAACAATTCCCATTGAATTGCGTTTATTGGAAATGGGAATAACATTATCATTTATGCAAAGCCCACTCATAAATACATTCATGTTTCAGTTTGCACTTTGAACCCCATGGTCTGGTGACCCGTTACGGCACCCAAGTAGGTAAACAAGCCAGGAATCATCTGCTAAAAGCTCCAAACTTCAAAGAAAGAGGGCAACTCGGTTCACTTTAACCCAAAATCCATCCATATAACCCGAATTTTAAATAGTTTAGGTCACGAGTCTCAGGTAGGGGTGCAACTGATAAAATTCAGGTTGACTTAAACTCAATCCTAATCCAAATTAAAAAATCTCTACCCAAACCAAATCATAATTCATTTTCTAAAACTTTAATTCGAATCAAACCAAATTTTTAAAATTCAAATTAAATTTGGGTTGAAAACAATTTGGCAATTCAGATTAATAATTGGGTAGACAATTCAAATTAACAATATTCATATTTGTATTATCACTTTAAATAAAATTTACAAATATTATTCTATTAAATATATTTACTATATACATAATTAACAATGAAAATATTAGCAAACTTTAAAAATATGATCCACACAATATCATAAATAATTATTTAAAATGTTAATTTTTAAACATAATCATAATTAACATGTAAGATAATGCAATTCAAGAATTATTTTAAATTAAAAATTAAATTATATAGTTTATTCTAAAATATAATTCAATATAGAAAGTATGATCAATTTAATTATCATTTTTATGTATTTAAAGTTATTATGAAAGATAATATTATATTATTATTTATATTGAAACTCACCTAAAATTAATTAAAACATTTAGCTTATTTTAATTATTTAAAATTTTTGGCTATTTAAATTAGGGTATTCAATTTTAAATCTCAAATTATTTAGATTAGGGTAACTCAGTATAGATTTTGGGTTATTTATTTTGGGTTGTCCTCAACCTAATGGTTTGAGTTAGATCCAAATTGCATATCCTTAAAACCCAAAAACTATCAATCTAAATTAATGTTTGCAATTTCACTAAGAGAAAAATCTTTACTAAGCTTAAAAAGAGAAATTTTCATTAATTTCAGAGAAATTATCAACAATTTTGTTAAACTCTTTTGATAAAATATAAAAAAATTAGAAATTTTTCAAAAAACTTTTTAATAAATCATGATAAATATAATTGCAACTTTAGAATAAAAAACATCACTTTAAATATCAACATATAAGAAATAAAGAAAATATACCAATGGCATAAACATTGATAAAGCAGATTTCTAATGTAAGTAAAGGAGCAATTTAGGTCACACGGTTGTTAAACATATGCATAACATGTGAAATACAAAAAAAAAATATTCTAAAATTATGCTACCACCTTACCTCATTACTTAAATGAAACTTGTTCAGGCTCCTTAGTATCATCATTGACATGAAATTACTCATGTAGTTCCAAAGATTGTGTGATCCAAAGATAGAAAATGAAGATGCTTCGACTCTACTATCCAAATAGTATGGTATCTAGTCATAGATTGTTTAGAATAATCTTTGAAGTCTCCGACATAAGATTGTTGAGACTTTTGAGAATAATCTCTGACATAATGGTCATATGGTATACATTCATAACTAGAACCCAACTGACTAATATGCATACCAATAGATGTCGCAGTAATACTATCTACAAGTCATTCTCTTTTGTAAAGGGCAATTTTTTTCCTACTTCTATATCTTCTCATATAGGATCTCATAGGCACTCATGCATCATGATCATCATTTTGTGTAGTATGTTAAAAGTATGCTTCTATTGTAAATGGGCTAACAGGCTATTTAGGTTGTCTCCAAACGGAATGCTGATGTGGCGCTTGAGAAGATCCCACCTAGAATTCTGCAAAATTGGAAAAGAGTCAAAGGGTGCTAAGGGTGGTCTTGGCATAGGCATTTCGACGCTCAAGTCAGTAAATGGGATTTTTAGAGGGGATGGATATTAACAAGAGCTTGTTTTTTAGGGGGTGCATTCCTGGTCCTTTTATACTTGAGCATGGGTGGTAGCCGGGATGTATACATAGCTAGTACACAAGAGAGATGTAGACTTGTTCCTAGAAGAGGACTCTACGAAAACACGTCTCTCATAGTCCTACATTCTCAGGGCTGCATAATAGATATCCCTATTAACATAAAAATCTGACGTGGCACATTGCTAGTTAGATAATTTGATATCTGTGTTAGAGTTCTCTCACACTCTGAGCTTTTTTGTCTTCCGAACCATCTAGGTCGTAGCCTCGTTCTCTGATATGATGCATACAGTTAATTCCTCGGTAACCATTAGAGTAAATGGTGGTATAAATGTGATGCTGTGAATTTGCCTGGTGCTTCATTTCCTCCGCCTCATTTTCTATAAATAAAAGCTCCCTCTCTGCTCATTCGCACCTCTTGGAGTTGCTTAACCATGGATCCTACCCATCCACCTGCTAAAAATGTCCAATATGAAGAGATCTATCTAGGGAGCTGAAGTGCGAACTCCCAATCACCTCAGCGAATCCAATTTCTTTATGAGGAGATCAAGCACCTGGATGCAGAATTGAAGTCCGTTAAGTCTTCGCTTGGAACTATTGACCAACACCTGATTGAAAGTGTCATCGATCACATGCGATCCTTGGGTCACATCCAACCCTTAGAGGAGGAATTATTTGTTGCCTATTTGAAGATAGAAGAGTTGGAAGCATTCGTGGACACTCTGGCTGAGTAGATAAGATTCCTCTTCTTCTTGTTCCTTTTTCAGCTAGTATAACTAGTCCCTGAGATAGTAATATTGTTGTTTTGCTAGAATTGTGTCTAATGGATGTGCCCTTTTATGAATGTTTTGTTCTGCCATTGTAACCATCTCTTTGCTTCTAAGGGTCAATGGATCTGCTTTTACAATTTTGAAACCCTAGAGCAGATCCATTTATTTTAGAAACATGGATCAGGCGATTCCGCTCCTACTACTGTTACATCATTCAACCGATTCCACTAACGAACTTTGCCATACTTTCTTCTATTGAATCCAGAAGCACACCAGCGAATCTGTGGGAATGCACTCTTGATTCGTATCATCTTCGCATAGGCATTTTGCCTTTTCAAACTTTGACTCTAATCATTTTGTCACAACATTTTTGGTACTAATGTGACTGATCAATGCCTCTATTCACCAAAGTGTATGAGGTGTAAATGTGACCAGATATAAAAATGGCCAACTTTTGATTTTCACAAAGCCCTAGGCAGGTGGCTCTCCGATTTTGCATGAAATGCTAGGTGGTTTGTTAAGAAATGTCTTTAAAATGTTGCCGTAAGAAATCATTTCTTGCCCAGAGTCTTCTTCCTTGCCTCTTCGGTTTTCTATGTTTCATTTTGCCACCTAGCAATTCCTTTCTTGCTCATCTTAGGATTTGCTCTTCGATTTTCTTCATGGTCACCGACATGTCTCACCCTCGCCTTACTCCTAATGTCGTAGAGGCCTTTCAGCTCTACCCTCTGCTTGAGGGTAGCAGCCGGGAGTTTCCTCAACCTTCCGCCCTTCCATGGCACTCTCAGAAGGACCATATCCCTGTTTCTTTGAGCTCACTCCAAGCGGGCTTCCATCCTACCCATTCTAACTTCATTCCTCTTCTTCTTAATAGTTTTGGGATTTCCCCAAGACAACTAGTGCCCAATAGTTGGCACTATATAGTGTCTCTATCTCGCTAGGTTCATGAACTTTGATTGATTTCAATCTTTACTTTCCCGTTGTTTTCTTCCATTTTTGATCCTAGCAAAGTACCCAATTTCCCTTATTATTTTTATCTCATCCCTCGCACCCATGGCTAACACTATTTGCTTGGACCTCTGATGTGGATGATGAGTGGAAGAGTCACTGGGCTTGAGTTAAGGTCTTGAGACCTTTCCCTTTTCCAAAGAGGTGGACTACTAGTCTGATTCGTGTGTCTATCTTACTTTCTCCCTTTGAGCGGCATAATCTATGTGTCCTTAGATATACTCTGATATCTATAGGTAAGCTCTCGGTAGATGCTGTGTGGTTTGCCGATCATAGTTGCCAAGCAAATTTTTCATGCGGCTTCCCGGATCAGGAGATTGTTGCTCCCGATCCTCTCCCTTCCTTGGCTTTTTTGTTCTTGGGCTTAAGCTCTCTAATAGAGGAGGAGTCCGATCGTCTTTTGACTATTTGCTCGAGTCCTCATCGAATGTGGACTTCCTTTACTATACCTCCCCCTGCTGATGCGAGAGTTGGTCCAACTCCGTCCATGCGGACAAGGATTAAGACTGTCTCATAGAGGCGGAATTTCATCGCTTCCATAAGTGCCCCTCCTTCCTCAACTTCTTTTAGATCTCTCTAAGAGGGGTCTGTGCATCAGCAACCTCAACCGGAGTCAATTTCTCACTCTCTCTGTGTAGGTCTAGTTAACATTTCTTCGGGAGGGTGTCCCTCACATTCTTCTTCAACCTCCTCTTCCTTTGAATCCAATCAACCTATTGAGGTGGATCTACCTTCGTCTTTTGGTCCTAGATCAATTTTTGAGGAGCGCATATGCTCTAGGGGGGGATATAGATGAGCTTCTTGGAGGGTTGATATATCCTCCCTCCTTTGTACATTCTTCTTCCATTTCTACACAGTTCCTTGTAGTAGTTCCAAGTTCCACCAGTTTGCTCTGGTAGCTGCGTCTTGTTCTCTTTCTTTTTCTTTTGCTAATCCTGTTTCTTTGTTTTTGTTGCTTCCTACTCCTCCAGCCCTTCCTCCTTTCGCTATCTCGAAGCTGGCAGCTAAGATGACTTCCGTTGCAAAGTCGGGCCCTTGTGGATTAGGAGGTTCCAAAAATGTTGCTCCGAAGTAGGTCGAGGGGTGGGTGATAGTAGTGGGTTTGAAAGATAGTATAATTGTTGTGGAGATTTCTTCACCAGCTGTTGCGGTTCATCATCCCTCCACCACTTTTGCTAGTTGGTATTTTCTTTTTCTTGCTTTTTGTAAACATTTTTAGAGTCACATTTTTGGTTGGTCCTTCTTTGTAACTGTGTTTTAGGGCATTCTTTTTCTTCTAAGCTCATAACTCGGGCCTTGAAGCATTCGCATTTTGGTTCTAGCCTACTCCTCCTATGCAACACGCACGGACAAAGGCATCAAGTTCAAGTGGGTTGGCTTCTATTTTTAGAGTTGCTCAAATCGGCTATGTCGCTGCTTTCCCTAGTCTAAGTTCCTGCAAACCCTTCTCACCTCTAAGCGTGACTCATGCAAAGGGTCCCATCGCTTCTCTCCTGGAGCATTCGAAGTTGGCAGTCATTTTTGTCACCAAACTTTCCTGCTCTACAGGCCACTTTTGTGCTCATAGCATGCCTTGGGATGATCTGGTTGTGGACTCTGGGCTGGACGTTGTGCAGAGCATGATTACTAGGTAGAACTTTATTGACCTAATGAGGTTCTGCACGAGTCAACTCCTAAATGCTCAAGAGCAGCTTGCAATGACTACTTTGTTGCTTCGTAAGACAGACTTCAATTTATGGATAGAGTCTAAGCGGCTCTAGGAAGTAGAGGAGGAGTTGGAGCAAGAGTGAAGAAGGCTGCGTCCCTTGACTCATAATGTTCAAGGTCACGTGGCAATTGAGCTAGTCGTCCTCAAAAATGAGTTGGAAAATGAATAGAGGCATTTCTTGGAGCTTGAAGAGATTGCTTCCGCTCTTAAGACTAGGAAGGACAGGCTTATTGCTGAGCATGATGTTGCTAAGGTGATGTGAATGGATGCTATGGAGGCTCTCCTCAAGGCGGAAGCCAGTCGTGATGCTGCGGTGGAATCTGCTAATTCCAATGTCGAGAAGATAGCTGCCCTAGAGATAGAGGTTGTTACAAGAGAGTTGTCTTTGCAGTAGAGGGTCAGTGCACTTAAGAGCAAGGATACCACATTTCATTAGGAGATTGACTCGTTAAAGGTCCAGCATGCTGGTGATATAACCCGGATTCACCAACTGCATTTTGAGGAGCTGAAAGCGGAACCTAAGTGTCGGGAGATATTGTTCTAGCAGATTATTAATTACTTTGAGTGGGCTTTTATTTCCTATAAAAAGAAAGGGTCAAAAATTTTCCTTGGATTAGATACAGATGATATACATTCAGATGGGGAAAATTTGTAGCTCTCAAGTTTTTCAATGGGTAATATTCAATTTTCATTTTTCGTCTTTGTGGTTGATCTTTTTAACTTTCAAGTTTTCAAACCAACATATTGTTGTTTATACATCATTCTTCTACCCCATTATGAGACCTCCATTTCATTGATCTAGGTGACTCTTATGGCATCTCCCTTTGTTTTCTATTTTGCGAAACCGGAGACTCTAGAGACCTTGCTTAGCCGTTCCTTCAATTTTGTTCTGCAAAATCAAAAACTTAAGCGACTTTGCTTAGGTTGCATTTTGGAACCGGTGAGTACTTCACTCAAGTCACCCTTGTGGGAAACTAAGAATTTTGGAGGCTTCTATTTAGGGGTGTCCTTTAGTTTAGTTATGCGAAACCGAGAAAGCTTGGGGCCCTTATTCAGGCACTCCCTTTAGTTTCATTTTGCTAAACCGAGATAGCTTAGCAACCCTTGTTTAGGCACGCCCTTCAATCTTGTTCTGCTGAATTGATCTAGCTTGGTGGCCCTTATTTAAGCATGCCCTTTGGTTCTATTCTGCAGAACTGAGATAGCTTGGCTTCCCTTGTTCAGGCCGGCCCTTCGGTTTTATTTTGCGAAACCAAATTAGCTTGGCGGCCCCTGTTCAAGCACACCCTTTGGTTCTATTCTACTGAACCGAGATAGCTTGGCGGCCCCTATTCAGGCCCGCCCTTCGGTTTCATTCTGTAGAACCAGGATAGCTTGGCAACCCCTATTCAGCCATGCCCTTCGGTTCTGTTCTACATAACCAGGATACTGAGGGGTTCTGGGGAATGTGCCCTTTGATCCTTTTCAAGGAAAATTTGCTGTCACCTCTTCTTGTCCTGTTCAAAATTAATTAGGAAAAAGCGCTAGTAGAGTGTTATAGCATGTTAAGAGAGCTTGTTGAAAAAATGGTTCATTGCTTTATTTAATTGTCCTACAATGATGTAAGAAAATAGAAATGAAATTACTGATAGTACATCCTTAGATGTTCAATATTCCAAATACTCGGAATGTTTCTTCCATTCAGCTTTTGCAAATGATAGGCTTCATTCTCCAACACCTCTCTAACATTGTAGGGACCTTCCCAGGAGAGAGCGAGTTTTCCCTTCGTGTGGAGTTGCTGACAAATGCCTCTCACAGGACCAGGTCTCCCTTTTTGAAGCTTCTTACCTTGACCTTTTGGTCGTAGTATTGTTTGACTTAGGCCTAGTGCCTTAACATCCTGGCTTGGGAGTTTATCCTTGTTTCCTCCTGTAGATCTAAGTTTGTTTCTAGTGCTTACTCATTCACCTCATGGTTGAAGTTTTATGTTTGGATGGAAAGGATTTTCAATTCTATGAGGATTATCACCTCAGATCCGTAGGTCACTATGAAGAGTGTTTCGCTTGTAGAACTTTTTGGTGATATCCTTAGTGCCAAGAGTACTTTCAAAAGCTCTTGGTACCAGCTTTTTCCAGATCCTTTCATTGTTTTTCTCAGTCCTATCACAATGCTTTTATTCATGGTTTCTCTCAACCCGTTAGTCTGCGGGTGTGTTATTGAGGGAAATTTTTACTAGATCCCATGAGAAGCACAAAATATCTTGAATGACTTGCTTTCAAATTGGGTTCCATTGTCGATGATGAGGATTCCTTGAACCCCAAACTGACACATTATATTTCTCGTAAGGAAGTTTTGTGCTTGCTTTGTGGAGATGGATCTATTGGTTCCCGCGAGATAGCTTAACCCAAGAGGAGAGGGGCGAATCGGGTTTATAAAAATTTGTTATTTAACCCCTATGAAATCAATTTCCCGCTTTTCTTGTACAAGTGTTGTGCTATATGAGATAAATAGTAAAGCATTAAGGTACACAAAAAGTAAATCAATCAAACACATAAATACCATGAATTTTATGGTAGTTCGAGCACCCCGTTCTTACATCAACTCTTCCAAGAGCACACTCTCCTTGTATCTTGGGTTCCACTATATCCAATATTAGAAATACAAGTAATGCTCTTATCACTCTTCTTGATTCCAGCTCTAGGGGGCATAAATATAGTGCTCCAAAACTCTTCTAGATTATAACTCCAAGGGGCATAAATATAGTACTCCCAGCACTCATTTGGATTCTAGCTCCAGGGGGTATAAACATAGCATTTCTAGCACTCATCTGGATTTTAGCACTAGAGGGCATAAATATAGTGCTTCCAACACTCATCTAGATTCCAACTCTAGGGGGCATAACTTTAGTTTCATTAGCTAACCAAAAACTCTACCTTTGAAGGTATTTTGTGTACAATGGCATGCCTCTGTCTAGGCTAATGAGCACACACAATTAAAGCATAAATACAAATAATAAAATAATATGCACATTACAATGATTTTGAACATCCTTGAGGTAGTATTAATGTAGCCTTGAAGCTCTTTAATCTTGGCAGCACTTGGAGTGAAAACACTTGGAAGACTTGAATGTGTTTCTTGTTTTGATTAGCCTTTATCACCTAGAACTCCCAAGCCCCTTGATAAACTCTGGGAAGACTTGATCATTGAGTAACTCCTTGTAGCACATAACATCTGTTTGTATATATTGAAGAAGTAGGCCTTGAATGGATATAGAAAAATGAAGCTCTTAAATAATATTTGAAGTTTAAAGCTCTTGGCTTAAGGATGAAAAGATTTGTGAAAGATTTCAAGTTCAATCCGTTGCTTCTTCAACCTTGAATCGTCCCTTAGCTTCCCCTTAAATAAAACTTCAAAAACTTGATCGTTGGAGGGACTGAGAAGCATTTTTAAGGCCTGCAACATTCACATTTTCAAATGTTGGAAGTCGGCAAGTGGTAGTGGCAAGCGACTGGGATAATCGGCTGTGTGTCAGGCGATATGGCAGGTGGTATGTCCAAGTGGCTATGATCATTTTTTGGGAAAACTCCCAGATGCATCTTGTTGTCCATCTGTAAGTGGTACCATAAGCAGCTACACCAAGTGACTGTGACATAGGCAATATGGGTAAGTGGTAGGTGAATTGGCAGGCAGCTTCTTCAGATGAAGTACTTTGTCTGTGGATGGCAGGCGATATCCACAGGCGGCTGTTGCAGGTCTTGCACTCAATATTTTTGCACTTTGCTGCTTGTGAAACTTAGATATTATTCATTATAAATCAAAATACATTTATCCATATATAATTTACATAAGTTTTTACATAAGTTAGAGCATGGATAACTCATTTAAGCACAATTTCTTTTTTATGTAAAGAATATCTTTATGAAGCACACTTATCATAATATATTTATCCACACATGATTTTCTCAAGTTGTAGGGCATGGGTAAATGCTTCAATCACATATCATATTTTCAATTGATGATTCCATGAAGCACATGACATATCTATGATTCAAGCACTTGATAAATAATTTTAATGCACTATGGATCATAATGAATTCTTCATTGCTTACATACAAAATATTACAATAGTGATTATTCATGCTAAGCATATTTTCCTTCATTTCAGGCTTCTTAGACTAAAATCATCATTAGCATAAATCAAGTTAGAACAAGTTTTGTTGTCATCAAAATCATATAGAATAAATTAATAATCTTCTTCTTTTTGATGATGACAAAACTTAAAGACTTGAGACATTTAAGGAATGTGTTGATGATCCTTTTGTATTTTGATACATTTAAGGAATGTGCTAATGATCCTTTTATATTTTGATACATTTAAGGAATGTGCTAATGATCCTTTTATATTTGCAAACTCCCCCATCTAATATAAACTTATAATCTTATGGAGTTTGACATTTTGTCATCAGACAAGTCTTTTCTATACTTCTTCCCCTTTTTGGTAGCATAAAAAAGGGTTGGAAAATAGGAAAGGGGTTTTGTAATCATAATCAAAAGATAAAACTCCCCCTGTCTTGTTGAGTTCTTAAAAGGATACAAACATAAAGAAACTTGTCTGTCATTCATTAGATCTAGCTCAGGCATAAGTATGATTATGAAATAGAATATACTCATGTATGCTATGTGCATCATTCAAATATTAAATAAAACTCATAAAAGACTTATCAATCAACAAAGGTAATGCTCTAGAAATATAAAAATGTTATTGATCTATCCCTTGATGATACAAAATGTTAGATGCATAATGAAATCTGCCATTTAAGCTTTTAAATCAATAATTATCATGATCATTTAAGGTGAAAACAAGATTGATTTAAATATTTTCATAGTTGTACTTTGAATATCATGGAGATAATATATTTTCATCAACATTTAAAGTACCAAAATCAAATGCTTTTTAAGTTCTTCTTTCTCGAAATGGTTGCCATAAGATCAACATATATGTATTAAAAACTATTGAAAAATTTCAAGCAACTGTTGAACATTTATCATTATATTCATCAAAATCATAATAGATAAATACAAATTCATCAATAACCATTTCAAACATTGTGAAGAAATTGTTAAACAACTATTAAAGAACATTTAAACATTACCATGTAAACAGTTGTTAATCATCTATTCATCAGGATCATATAAGCGATCATACAAGTCATAAACAAAAATTTCATAACAGAATTCATCATAAAATCTAAATTTATAATATTTCAACATTGTTCTACATCATTATCTCACAACATACAATGTCTTCATTAAAATTTTGTTCTCTCCCAAAACATACAACTCTAAAAGAAATCCAAAGTCTAGACATGAGGATTCGTAGAAGGCATTGGTGAAGCAAACTCCCCTTGAGTAGCATCTTGGGTAGAAATGAGCTCTTCTATAGGAAAGGTTGGTTCTGGGTCCTGGGTGTTAGAGCTGGAATGGTAGATAAAGTAGGATCGGCTCTAGGTGTAGATTGTGAGATTTCATGATGTGAAAGAGGAATGCCTATCTTCTTCTCCATCCTTTCCTGTGCTTTCCTCAAATCTCCTAATTCATCTTTAACTCTTTTCTTAGCTCTCCTACTTCGTTCCTCATTTCCTTTACTTCTAAAGATAGCAAAGTATATGCAGATGACCTTGGGAAGATGACTTCAGGTGAAGTCCTAGGAGGTGAAGGTTGTCTACCTATAATGGGACTGTCCATATTACATGTTTGCTCTCTTTCACCCATTTATTCCAAATCTTCTTCTTCATGGGAGGGCACTCCTTTTCCTTCTTCTTCTTCTTCTTCTTCTTCTTCTTCTTCTTCTTCTTCTTCTTCTTCTTCTTCTTCTTCTTCTTCACTTCCATTATCTTCATCAATTTCTCTCTCATTCTTTTCATTCATCTTTACCACATAATTAGAGAATTTGATTCTCATTCTCTTTAACAATGAATCTCCTACCCTGTCCATTTTGAGAGATGACATATGTAGACTAGATTCTCCATTCAGAGGAATATGGAAATGCTCAAAGATCTGAGTTAGCTACACTCCATATGGAACTATATGATCTGTTCTCTATGGGATGTACTCAAATGCAGTGAACATTAGTTTTGGCAGGTTGAATTTTTTATAAGTATATATTTTCCACAATACTTTGGCTTCTATTGCTATCACCTTCTATGTTCCTCCAAGCTTAGGTTTAAACATGTTTTCTAGTACTTTTCTTAGCATCCTAAGCTCAATGGTTAAGTCCTTTATCCTCATGTATGTGTGAGCAGATGTATAAACTATGCCTATGGACAAATTATTGAAAATTTATTCTTTCTTCAATTCATCCTCATCTTCTATGGCTAGCACTCTTAGAATTTCTCCAAGGTGTTCTTCAGATGATAAATCCAATGTTCCAATTATAATTTTCACACCTTTTACCATTGACTCATAAGAATTGAGTTTTCAATTGAAATAGAAAATGAGATTCAACTTTTTGTATATGGGTGCCTTATATTCCATCAACTCAATCCATCTTTGATAATTCAACTTCGATCGAATATCAGATTTGCATTTATCAAGGAAATTCAAATCTATCTTCTTTTGAACATAGACTAGTCTTCCAAGCATTGAGGTATAAAATTTGAACTTCCGGTCCTCACTACCAAAATAATATGTAGGTAGATCTGTTGGTTAAAATTTGGCAATAGGAACCTTTCTTCCATCAACGTTAGCTGGTAGAGTGCTTAAATCAAACTTTCTTCTCCCTTTTTCATTTATTTCTACATTTTCTTCTCCTTCAACATCTATATCAGGATGGGAAAATGAATTACCTTGGGTCCTTGAAGATCGGCCTCTCATAGATGAAGTTCCAACTATAGTAGTGGAAGCTTGGGCTATGGAAGTTCCTCCTCTAGGTCATTTGACCCTTTTCTGGGTTTTGGAGACTATGATTTTGAGTGCCATTGAGATGTAGAAACCAAATGGGAATGAGGGAAACTTATAAAAATAGCTTACTATGTATGATGGAAAATCAGAAGCACAAGCTATTTTAGGTCGAAGGAGGTTGAAGGTGGGAGGCAAGTGCATCTGAGCTTGAATCAACACGTTGGATTTAAGCCCTTCAAAACAGAAGGCGACTGTGAGCACAGGCACTTAAGAGCCAAGCAGTAACATTCCCATAAGTGATCCTAAAGTTCTATTTTCCAGCCTATTCTACCCATGTTTTTCATTTAATTCTATTATCAACATAATTATCATGTAATTAAGTAAATCATTTTGATTATTGTAATATCACATCATTTTAACATATTTATATCAAGCATATTTTAAAAATAGATTATTTGAGTTTTTTACATTGTATGATTTCAATCTCAAACATACTTAAAACATTTTTAACACACATCATAATTATGAACAACAAGCATAAAGCATAATGTGAATAATTCATAACATAAGCATTTTCTTGAAAAAAAATCACTTAAGATTCAAGTCATTAAGCCTTAATGATGATTTGCAGAAGGAATGACTAGGAATGGAATTCCTGTTTGAGACCTTAAACTATGAAGTTTCCCAAATAGGCTTAATTATACCTTAGGACTACAATTATATCAATGATTAATTAGTTTTACATATTAAGTTAAAATTTAAGAATGATTTAGCTCAAACAATTAATTCACTTATATTTTCATTCAAGGTAGTCATTTTCAGAGACATGCAAATAAAGCATAGATTCCATTCATCAAATAGATGTATTAAGTTGGACTACTTATCTCTTTTATTGCTTCCTTCTAGATTTTGTGGTTGAGATCATAATTGAAGTTGTCAACCCTAGTTCCTCATTTCAACATTTGCTATTTGGAATCATAACTGCTTCCGATTCTTCAAGGTTAGATTTCGGATGAAGTATTGATGATAATGCAAAATATCATACTTTATTCCCTTAATACTCAATATTTTATATTATTTGACTCTTATATACACTCATTATTCTTATATTCTGATTTAGGAGATAATTGGAGTGGTTAAGTGCAAAAAGAAATCAATTAAAGGATTTTGTATAATTTCAGCATTACTTCGTATTTTGGTCATAAATCTCTCATCCGACCTCTGATTGAGACGATTAAAGATGTTCTAGAAATACAAGAAAAATTTCTACAACTTTCATGTTTAGAGTTTTTAGAGATAAGGACTACATCAAGGGAAAAAATAGGAAGAATGCCAAAGTTAGGATGAAGTGCAGAGGAGAAGCAACAAAGAGCAGAGCACCGGAGGCAACAGACTAGCACCGCCGGTGTCAACCCACATCACACCCCCACCACACTAGGTAGCAAGGTGGCACTGGTGGCACCTGACTCCATTCCCACTTTTTAAAACTTGCAAAAATTATTATTTTGCATATTTTTGACTTTATATAAATAACAATTTCCTAGGGTTTTTGAGGGTTCTTTTGCTAGGTTTGGGGAGGACTTCTTGTTGACTTTCGATAGAGAATTTTCATTCTTCTCTCCTTTATTTTATTTTATTTGTGAATTCATGGCCCTAAGTAGCTAAACTTTTATTCTTAGTTTAAGGAGACAGAAGCCTCAGAATTTATATACCGTGAGATCTAATTTGTTTTAATTATTCAATTTATACTTTGAGTATTGAATAGTCTTCTTTGTTTATGATTATGATTATTATGTTTAATTGCTAGGAGATCTACTAGTTTATTATTCATTGCAATCTATTGCTAGATTAGATATCAAATCCATAATTGTTTGATCCCTCTAATCTGCAAAACAACTAGGGTTGATAATTTGCTGTTATTGCAGTTAATAAATCTTAAAAAAATATTTGACTAAATTAAATACAACCGCGTGTGCTTGTATTGTTTAGCTTCATCAATCGTTACAAATCTTAAGGCTGGTTTTAGATTAAATCTCTAGTGTGTGTTTGAGGTTGTCTAGTAGTTAGGGTTAATTGGATCGCGTGTTTCTAATTAACTATGTTGAAGGAGAGATAGGAAAAATAATTCCAATAGTGAATATTCAAAGTATGATTTGATTCATAATTGCATCAATGATCAGTTATAAGATTTTGATGGTGGATGTTGACTTGAACCAAGGTTTTCTTCTCTGATAGACTTCTTTTATAACACTTTCTTCATTTAATTCAAAACCCCCCATTCTTGTTCACATTGGATAAAACTAAGCTAGATACTCCTCGTGGGATCAACCCTTATTCACACTATTATAGGTAATTTAATTGAAGTAAGGTTCTAAATTTAGTCACCTACAATAGCACACCAAATATGTTGACATGATTTTGCATCCATCTGAAACCCCTTTTTCTTCCTCTGAAATTTCTTTCTGTTTTGCATATTGTCTTAGGCTTGTTTTTTGGACAAATGGAATTTTTGGACAAAGTGACTGCTTTATCTTTTAGTTTGTTTGAGGTTAGTTTTAGACAAAGCATCCACTCACTATTTCTAGATTTGAGTTCGTCTTAAGCCTGTTTCTTCCTTGTCTTTCCCTTGGATTATCTGAAAATTTTCTCAGACAATTTGAACTGCATACACTTAGAAAATTCTTGCACCTATTCATTATTAGCATAATCAAATAAATATAAACTTTATGTATTGATTTAATCAATGCAATTTTTTGTTTAGCATAAAGTGATGCATAGAGATTATACTACTTACCAAAATAATATGAACTTTATTGTTTAAGCAAATTCTGGATTATTTATATAAAGATTTTCTTCATTTAATTTTTATGATTGTGTCATTTGGATTTTGCTACCTTAAATCTATATTGGATTAAGTTTATTAAGAGTTGAAACATATTTTGTAATAGCTGTTAATTAAGACAAATGCATTTTGCTTCAATTATAGCTAGTATTAAGTTCTTTGTACCAGCATGCTTATAAATTGTATTATAAAGATGAGAATTTATTTCATTGAAGATTTTAAAATGTCAGTATGCTAGTTTTTCATTAAAAGTATTTTAATTGTTTTGAGCACAGTTCTTCATTTTTATATCCTTTCACAAACACACAATATACTTTGTTTCTTTATTCCTATTTATTTTTCAATTTTACTTTATTATCTCAGTTTTATATCATGAGTTTAAAGATTTTAAGTTTTTTTTTATAGGCTACACTTTAAAATTCTGTTCAAGCAGAAATAAGGCTTTAATAGAGACAAATGAATAAATGCACTAAGTATAATAAAAGAGTACAAGAGATTTTGGGTTTTGAATTATCATACCTGCACTTACCTTAGCCTTTGACTTCTTTGAGTACATTCTTCTTCATCTTGTTTCGAGAAGTAATTTGTTTCTTGAAGGAGCTTGATAAATATTCTTCTCTTCTTTCTTATTTACTACACTTAGATCAATCTCAATAGGCAAATTAGTAAACTTTAAGTGCAAATCTATTTACACCTCAGAAAATGTCTTTAACTTATCTATAATTTTTCTTATATTTTTATAGGTAAAGACATATTTGCAAATGGTGTAGTAGAAAGCACACAACAGGGCATATATGGCTTTGATGTTCTCTTGCCTTGCTCCCACTTCATCCTCACTTATGCCAACAAAAATAATTTCCACAACTAAAGGTTAGTGGTAATAAGATATGTTTCCAAACACCTCTTCCACTGAGTAAAGCACATTTCATTAAAGTATGAAAATTGGGAGTGGAATATCCTTTTAAGAATATAGAGGATGAAACTATTGGATTAGCCATGTGGATCTCTAGAATTATTTATCTAGCTAGCTCTGATATCATTTGTTAGTTTCCATGTGATGGCTTAATCCAAGAGGGGAGGGGTGAATTGGGTTTATAAAAATTTATTGTTCAACCTCTGTGAAATTAATTTCCATCTTTTCTTATATGTGTGTTATGTAATATAAGATAAATAGTAAAGTAATAAGGTGCACAAAAAGTAAATCAATCAAACACATAAGTATCATGGTTTTTATAGTGGTTTGGGTACCCTATCCCTACATTTACTCTTCTAAGAGCACACTCTTCTTATTTCTTGGGTTCCACTATATCCAATAATAGAAATACAAGTAGTGCTCCTAGTACTCTTCTAGATTCTAGCTCCAAGGGGTATAAATATAGTGCTCCCAGTACTCATTTGGATTCCCACTTTAGGGGGCATAAATATAGTACTCTTAGCACTCATCTAGATTTTAGCTCTGGAGGGCATAAATATAGTGTTTTCAACATTCATTTGGATTCCATCTCCAAGGGGCATAACTCCGGTTTCATGAGCTAACCAGAAACTCTATCTTCGCAGGTATTTTGTGTACAATGATATGCCTCTGTCTAGGCTGATGAGTACACAAAATTAAAGCATAAATATAAATAATAAAATAATAAGCACATTACAGTGATTTCGAATTTCCTTGAGGTAGTATTGATGTAGCCTTGAAGCTCTTTAATCTTGGCAGCACTTGGAGTGAAAACACTTGAAAGACTTGAGTAGGTTTCTTATTTTGATTAGCCTTTGTCACTTAAAACCCCCATGCTCCTTGATAAACTCTGGGAAGACTTGTTCTTTGAGTAACTTCCTGTAGCACATAAGATCTCCCTTGGATATATTTAAAAAGAAGGCCTTGAATGGATACAGAAAAATGAAGCTCTTGAATAATATTTGAAGTTTAAAGCTCTTGGCTTAAGGATAAAAAGATATGTGGAAGATTTCCAGCTCAATCTCCTTGCTTCTTCAACCTTGAATCGTCCCTTAGCTTTCCCTTAAATAAAACTTCAAAAACTTGACCGTTGGAGGGAGTGCGAAGCATTTTTGAGGTCTGTAACATTCAGATTTTTAAACATTTTGAACATTAGAAGTCGGCAGGCGATAGTGGCAGGCATCTGGGACAATTGGTTGTGCGCTAAGTGATATGGCAGTCGGTATGTTTAAGTGGTTGCGGTCATTTTCTGGGAAAACTCTCAGATGCATCTTGCTATCCATCCTAGGCCTAGAGTGTGTAGCAGTGTGCATCATGAGCATTACATCATAAGCTTTATCTTAATGTTGCTTTGGTTAATGCTAATAAATATATGTATATAATGTGATGGACATGTTATGAGCACACGGATGTGCCATGTATGTGATATAGTATGCATCATGTGTATGCATCCCGAGTTGGCTGGCTGCGTGTATATTCCTTGAGTACGACTATGTATGATCCTAGTTTGGGTCAATTGCATCATTCACATAGGATTGTATGCCATGGCATTCGCATGGATTGCCAGACTAATTGCGAGTATATTAGATTGATTTGAGTAAGTTTGGTTTGATCATATTATATATGTTATTTTTGTTATGGCTTAGATCATATGATTAGTAAAAGCACCCTTGTGCAGTGCATTATTAGTATACAAATTCGTAAGACATAAATTAGTCATAATATACTAGTGACATGTATATTTAATTGCTTTTGAATATCAGAGTATGTAGTGGAAGCGTAGCATAAATGATATTTTGGTTTATAGAGTGATATCTAAAGTTTCGAGGATAAAAATTTTTGTAAGGAGGGTAGTTTGTAACACCTGGTGGTTTTAAATTATAGATTATTATTAAAAATTTATGATTCTAAAATTTATAAAATGAGTAAAATTGAAATTTTAATTTGGAGTAGGAAAATTTATGAAATTCAATATAAAATGGTGCATACTGAATTTAATATGCACATGTGAAAATAATGTTATGATTAAATTATAGTTGATAAACCCAAATATTGGGTATTTGATGATTAATTAATGAGAAAAATTATTATTTTAATGCATGAGTAAATGCATGAGAAGTTTAGAAAAGTTTTTGACATGATGCATAATTTAAGATGGAAACTAATGTGTATATGTTTTAATAATTACATGATGTCATTTTAATTATGTAAGAAAATTATTACATTTTGTGGGTACAATTTATGTAGTAAAATCATATAAAAATTAGTATAAAGTAATGAAATTAAATAAAGGAAAGATTGAGAAAAACTTAAAACTGTATAAGTGTATTTTAAGAAAATGTTGAATTTGGAAAATGAGTCATTTGTGTTCAATTTTTTTGACATAGATAATGGATGAATTAGAATAAGTGTTCAACATAAAAGTTGTAGATCTTGAAATCATCTTTCCAATGAATTAATAATCACATAATTTTGAAATCGGACGAAGGCATTATGATCAAAATAGCGAGACTGTTCTAAACTGCTAAAAAGTAATGGCATGAATTATTGGGCCACTTTAATTAATTTTTTTGACATATTTTTAGGATGATTTAGAAAATATTTTTAACATAAAATTTATATTTCTTGAAGTTATCTTTTCAATGCATTAAAAATCATGTCATTTGGATATCATATGAAAAAGATATACTCTAATTACTGAAAAAGATATCATATGACGTCCCCACCCCATTCTCTCCCTCTCTTCTAATGCCCAACCAAGGAGAACAAGCAATCCATTTCTCCCATGCCTCATCTTCCATCAAATTCCAATGTAATTGCTTGGGAAAAATTCTCAAACAAAGGAAAGATCATTTCCACCCCATTTTTATCCTTTGGGATGTTATTACTCAACAAGAAGTTGCTGATATGTGAGAGGCCTTGCTGATTTGAGAGGAGATCTGAAGGAAGAGCTTGATTTCATCAAAAGAGTGAAGATAGACTCATTTCCCCAACTAAATTTTTGGTATATGCACGATTAGGCCATTTTGTTGATCATTTGGGGATGATTAGGGATGGGAACCTTGCTAAAATTTTAGGGAAAAGATGGGGGAATGGATTGTGATAAAATTAGGAGGGTAAATAAGATAATTTGGGCATGATTAAAGGCTCATATTACTATCCACAAAAGTGGACAGCAAGAATGACGTGATGGAGGGTGGAGATGCATGATTTGGACATTTGATTTGGGTATCATGATCTATTTAAATGAATTTGGTTATCTAGGGATGATAATTTTTAACTATTTAATGCTAATTTATGATGATTTATAGCTTAATATTGATGGAAAAATTTTAGATTGAACATATGCATGCTACATGTTAGTTTAAATGTCAAAAGGAGAAGTTGTAACATAAAGCCTTAAAACACCAAATATTTGGACATGATTAAGATTTAATAAAATGTTTAGAGGTGATTAATCATTAAATTATGGTTAATGTTATGCTAAAGAATAGTTTAGTGAAGATGAAAAAATTGAATTTCAAGTATGTATGCTCAAGATGTTTGTTGGGATGCAAGATGTATGTTGAAATGCAAGAATGGATTGTTTGCAACATGAACTTAATTACATAATCTATTTGGGCATGAATCCTTGTTAATTAATGATCAAATAGTATTTTTGCAATACTAATTAGGTTAGAGATTAGTTAGAATGGATGGGAATTAAGCTTCAAGTCATGTCTACAACTTGTTTGTGGAA
>JAYJMB010002655.1:0-15032 GCA_036873735.1 Pouteria campechiana
ATGGATGAAATGATTGTTAGGGATAGTGGATATCCTGTGAATTGTTGTTTATTATGTATTTATGTATATGTGTTAAATGTTAAGATATATTCTCATGGTTCTTCTATATGGACTAAGATGGATTCCATGTTTATGCATGTAAACATGTATGAGTGAATGGAGATAATGGCTACCCCATGATCTTTGTGTTTGTAAAGTATGTGTATAAGCGTAGAATGTTTGGGAATTGTAATATGGTATTGTGAATGCATATGTGAATTGGGAGTAGTGAAGATCCCAAGATGTATGAATTGGATGTGCTATGATGTGACGTAATTATATATTAAATTGCTATGTAATGCAGTACTTCTTGGATTATATAGTATTCTTGTAATATCTAGATTGTGACTTGATATGTTCAACTATGAGTTGCACTTGATGCATTTATGCCTAGATGACATAAAAATAAAAAATTAAGATCGTATTCGTGCTAAATATATTTTGGGATGCCTGATGGACCCCTCTTGTTATTTATGCTTTGTTATACACCTACTTACTGAGTTTGCCCAGACTCACCCCTTCTTAATACTTTTTTAGTTGACAGGATAGGTAAAGAATCCCAATAGCGGATTGGGGTTGTTAATCCAGATTTGAAGACATTTTAATTATAAAATGGTAAATTGGGATTGGAATCCCTTCATATTACATCTTTGTAAATTAAAAGTGTAATTAAATTTCTGTAATAAGATTAAAATGATGAATATTGTATAGTATAGACATGTCATAGTGATATATCTATAATTGTAGTTGTGTGATTGCCATCATGACTCGATTTCGATCTTGGGCGGAGCTGTGAGTATGGGTTTGGTGTTTAGTATTTAAATGTAATTGATTTTTTATATTGCAGGATTATTAATTGTATGTGATATTACACATGTACATCAGGTGCAAATGCCTTATATTTCAGGGGAGACTCTGCCAAATTTTTGGTATGATTCTTCTCTAGAATATAAGATAGTAGCATCTTACATTGGCCCTAGGATGGCGTGGTTAAAATGCCTAGGGTGGGAGTGCGGGGCATTACAGTTTTGTTGTCATCAAAATCATATACAATAATCTTAACAAATATCTCATATGTGTGTGCATGTGCACATATATATATATATATGTGTGTGTATAAAAATACTATTGGCCCCTTTACTAATGGTAGCTTAAGATGGGGGTGAATTGAGATTTTAAAAATTTTGGCTGAGTTAAAACAAGGGTGCTGAAATAGAATAGAGGAAATCACACAGCACATTAAGACAATAGTTTTTATAGTGGTTTGGCCCAACCTGGGTTCCTATACTTATTTGAGTTAGTCTTTTCTATTGCACTTAGGTTCCACTAACACTTGATTAACACTCTGATGAAAAATGCACTTGTTGATTTTTCTGAGCTCACCAACTAACTCTTACAAACTCAACAAGTCTTCCCTACTTGCTGAATACAACAAACTATAAGCCCTTTGCTTATAATCATGAAAATAGAAATAAAATTTGTATAGATATATGCTTGATATGCTCATAATATATCATGTTTTTATACATAAAGTCACATGTTTTGGATCCTCTTTTGAAGTATTTTTTGGTGGTTTATAATCACATTTTAGTAAATATTGTACTTAATAGAGTTTGTTTTGTTTTAGATGTCAAAGGCTATAAAAAGAAGTTGAAGATTATAAAAGGCGTTACTTTTAGGCAAATTCCGGTGCTGATGGAGTCTTATATGGAAATTGTGTTCAACATAAAAGTTTTATTCTTTATTCTCAGATTTCCAATGCATCAAGAATCACATTATTCAGAGTTTTGATGAGAATATTATGGCTAAAACACTATACTATCTTCAGTAGCTGAAACTTCTTCCGAAATAATAACTTTGGATGTTGTCCAAAGGTCCTTTGAGGTGATTCTTGGTATAGAATTAGGATGATTCAGAAAACATGATCAATATAAATTATCCCTTCAAATTATCTATCCAAAGAATCAAGAAAAACTTAATTTTGAGTTTGTACATGAAAGTTATGATCAAAATACTAAAACTACTTTAGAACTGCTCCATCCGAAAAAAAACATCAAATGCACAAAGTGATTTGTGACATCAAATTTCAGACACAATTTCGCCACTTCAATGTCCAAAAACTAACTTCAGATGATGCAGAAACTTTAGACATTGCAGAAAACAACTTGGGATGAAACAAAGTGCGAAATAGGGAATTTCATATGTTTTGAAGTGTTTGAGACGTTGGATGCCACAACTTTGAGAATTTACGCTATTTGAGTTATTTTTAGAAGCTGGTTTCTATGCTTAATTATACCCTTAAAGATGATGTACATCAACTAATTATTTAGAACTTGCAGAATTATGAAGTGAATAGAAGTGCAGAAGCAGCTAACCTGAGAATCTGAGATGTGAGCAAGTTGGAATATATTTAAAAGTTCATTTCTGTGAATAAGTTGTGTTACTAATTTGGAACCCAAGACATGCAACAACTCAATTATTTTTACAACTATTTTTATGCATTGGAAATAACACAAAGCTATCTTTTTATGTTGAAAGATTGAGTTATTCTTAGAAGAGGATCTCTATGCGTAGAGATATTGCAGTTCATAGAGGAGTTATACTAAAATCCTACTTCTTGGGTTATTTAAAGGGATGTCCAAAATAGAGTAACACAGAGAGAGAGAGAGAGATTCTAAGGGAGCAAGAGAGATTCTAAGTTCTACAATATGCTTATTTTCAAGAGTGTTCTTTCTGTTCTCAGCAGGAACCAATTTTCTTTTTCTAGGATGAAGATGTAGCCCTCATTGTTATTTTATGTTAAACAAGGATTGTTGGTTGATTAATTCAGTTTCATCTTGTTTCATTCATTGTGTCTATTGCAAACATTTGATTGACTGAATTGCATGGTCACCAATTATATGAATTAAACTAATTATCTGAGAACATGGTTATGGTACACAACTTATGCTAAACCATGTACTATCTCTCTTGAATGAATGGATAGATGGTTATGGTACACACCTTATGCTAAACCATGTACTAGCTCTCTTGAATGAATGGATAGATGGTTATGGTACACACCTTATGTTAAACCATGTACTAGCTCTCTTGAATGAATGGATACATGGTTATGGTACAAACCTTATGATAAACCATTCTATTTAGTTCATTAAAGTTCTTCTAATCTTACACTACACACCATAGGTAATTAGAAGGAAAGAAAATACTTGATTTAAACCTATACACCTAACGATAATAATCATATATTGGATAGAATGAACCCAAGAGGTTGAATTGACACTAACATCTCAACAACATAAGATATCATTAGAGGTAAAATTGAATCCCTACACTCTTGTAATTTGAGATTCTCATTTATATTACTTATTGTCACTATTTCTATTGTCTTAGACCTTGATTTCCTTAGACACAACTACATCTTTGTTAAATTAGGATAGTCTTAGTTTCATAACTAGACATAATTGAATCGGTTTGATCAATTCTATATGAGATCGACCCTTGCTTTGCACACTATACCACTATACACTCATGCACTTGTGAGAAATTATAATTTGAACCATCAAGTTTTTGGCATGTTGCCGAGGAATTGATCTCAAACTGATTTGATTAATTTAGTGACAATTTTTCTTTGTCTTTGTTGTATTTGATTGTATTTAGGATTTTTAGTTATTTGATTTTCTTTCTTTTTGCTGAGTTGTGAATGCAAGGAAGATGATTGCTAAATCCAGTGTTACTACCCTTCAATAATCGTATTGACAAAGTTAGGGAAGAGCTAGAGACAATCAATGAAGAATTAGAACAAATGACGAAAAACATAGGTAATAGAGTGGCTCAACAATCACAGCAACTTATGCCCTACCATAGGAATATCGCTTTCATGCATTGTTTTGAATGACAATGCCAAGAACTATGAGCTGAAATATATACACTTCAATATGCTTCCTTCTTTTCATGGTGTTAATATTAACTTTCATGCATGATTTCTATTCAACTATTCAAACTTTTCCTTCGTAAGGAATTCCTAAGGATCAATTACGTATGAGATGTTTCCCATACACCTTGAAGGATGCAGCTAAAATGTGGTTCATGTCATTGGCTCTTGGGTCACTAATCACATGGGATGTAGTTTACAAAAAGTTCATTGGTAAATTCTATTCTCATGCTAAAACTACAGAACTAAGATGTAAGATAACAAATTTTGCTCAAATGAAAGGTGAAGCATTCCATGAGGCTTGGAAAAGATTTAAAGTACTATTAACTCAATGTCCTCACTATCGTATTCCTTTAGGGTTGCTAACTCAATTTTTCTATGATGGACTAACACAACCATGCCAAGCCATGGTTGATATTGTTGCAGGAGGAGCTATGGGAGAGAAGACCTTGGAAGAAACTTATGATCTATATGAGATGCTTGACGCAAACTTACAATAGAAAAGTGTTAGAGGTAGGTCCAAAGGAATGTATCAAGTGAATTATAATACTGAGCTTTCTATGGAAATTTCAAAGCTTGCAAAGTAGATGAAAATGATGTGCTCCATGATGATAAACCAAAAATAACCCATTCCTGCTGAGGTACATTCTATTTGTGGTATTGTTGGTCACTCATACAATGTTTGTCTTTCTAGGCAGAGTTTTGCAGATTTTTTGGGACAAGCCAATGTGATGAACTTCTACAACCAGCAACCCTACGATGATCAATATCCTGGTTAGGGAAGTCATCCCAATTTTTCTTGGAACAATAATCGCAACTAGAACCAAGCAAGAACATCTTTTCAACCTAAGAAGCCCACTCTTGAGGAAAATGTGCAGAGTTTTGTCCAAGCAACGAAAATAAGATTCCAAAATGTGGAGGTGTCCATGAAGAAGATAGAGACTCAGTTGAGGCAGATTATAGAGGTCGTGCAAAGTTACACACCTAGAGAGCTATCAAGTCAACCTGAGTAAGTTGATGTGATTACAATGTTAAGTGGAGGTAAGGTAATAGATGATAAAGTCATTGATGTGATTAACAATTCCAATTTTTTTGCAGATGATGAGGAGGAAGTGAATGCAAGGAGAGTTGTGTTCCCAATTCTAGATCCTCCACTCAACTACAAGCCACCTCCACCTTATGATCCACCAACCCCTTTTCCTTGGCATTTTAAGCAACACAAAGTTATTGAAAAACCTTGTGATGATAATAAGCAAATTCTACCTTTGGATGTCTTCCTATAAGAAAAATCTAGTGAAATGATTAAAAATTTTAATGAAGATTCAACAAAGGAGAAAATCTTAGTTGAAGTTGATCAGAAGCAGATGCCTCATTTTTTAAGGTTTGCATCTATAGGCAATAACTAATTTTTTTTAGTGATTATCTCTTCTTCTTTTACAAGTATGGAGGAAGAAAAGCTAATGCAATCCCAAGGCTATACTATGAAGTTTGATATTTACAAAGAGATGGAGCGGTCTAACAAGAACAAGAATGGCTTCAAGATAGATGTAGTGGATGGAATGATGGAGGAGTTTTTAAAAGAACCCATAAACATAGTTAAAGCAGCACTAGTTGAAGGAGATGAATTAGAAGATGCTAAATCATTCAACTATGTTTATCAATTGGGAGCACCTAAATTTTATGAGTCACTACCAATTTTTAAAGAGACAGAACATCAAAATGCCAAATTTCATTCCAAAGATGGAAGGCCATAGTTGGGCTGAGACTTTAAATAAAGTACTTTTTGGTAGGCAACCCAAGTTTCTAAACTTTCTTTATTTTCTTAGCATTTAGCTTAGTTGTTTGTTTGTTTTCTTTACTTTTAGGATAATTGGATAATTTTTAAAAAATTTCTAGTTACTGTGTTTTGAATAAGGAGGAATTCTATCTTTAGAAAGGAAAAAGCAACTACATGTTTAGAAGGAGACATCCATGCTATAGCTTTAAGAGGAACTTAATCAGCTTTCAATTGATGCTAATTCAGTTCCAGAAGAAGAGGATGAGAATGCACTTCATTTAGGGAAGCCCTTGATTTTAAACTTGGTTCATTATTTCACATTAAGGACAATGTTCAATTTAAGTTGGGGGTGTTTGGGGATTTACATGCAGATTTGACATTCATTTTTGCATTCAGTTTTGGATATTTTTTTTTGAACTTAGGTATAATTTTCTCGATGTGTTTCTCTTTTGATAACTTAGCTAAAGAAATCCAATAGCAACTATGCTATAATGCTGAAATTGAATAGGATGAATTCTCTCTTAATGATCAGTGACATTTACTGAGTTTTTTATTACCATTGCACATGATTTAGGAAGAAGGATAGGTGCTACCTTGTGATTTAATGATTCTTTTGATAAGTCTTTCTTCTTCATGAATGATGAAAATTTTAAGTACCTTATGTCATTATCATGCAACGAGTATGAGATTTAGTTGATGATGTTAAAAATTTAGTGACATATTCTGGTTGATATAAGCATGCTAAAACTTGTTTGATTATCCCTTAAGGAAAAATCCTAAATAATATATTTACTTGAAAATAATTTAGACATTTTTTGATCAGTTTGAGTCTTTCAAGCTAATCTAGTGCATTCACTATCACTAGTGTTCCCATTGAGCTTTAATAAAAGAATAACATATGCAAAGCATGTGAAATACCACCATTTGACTTTTTCTCCTTTAGCAACATTATCGGAACCTTTTCAGTCAAAAAAACCATGGTTAACCTATTAAGAGACATATTCTATGCACATGATTGCAGAGAGGTACAAGAGTGCAAAAGAAGATAAGTTTGGAGGTATCTGAAAGAAGAATGCTAAAGGAAATGAAAAGGGACTAAAACAAAAGGAATCAGTAAGAATTCATCCTTCAATTGGGGGGATCACATATCAATGAACTCAACAAAAAATAAGTTTTGGGGTATGGTAGTAATACAACCTGTAATTGGGGGGATCACATTGCAATGAACTTGACAGAAAATAAGTATGTGGTGTGATAGTAATATAGCCCATAAAACAAATAGAACCCCAAATAAAAAGTTAAGAGAGTAACAATTCATATGCAATTCAGTTATGATCTCTTACTTTGTAAATCCTTTTTTTCATTGGTAGCAAAACCCAAGGCACCATTACAAGCGTAACAAAGACCTATCGATCCAAGTGAATAGAGTTATCTACATTAGTGGAGAGGGATTGTGGAAAGCAAGCTTATGAAGTGTTTTGTGAAGATCATTAGAACCACTAGTTTGCACATTGTTGACTAAAAAGCATGCATGTAGCATGAGATTGACACTACACACACACATTTTTACTTCATGAAAGGATTGATGAAACATGGGTTTCATGAGATTACTTGGCAAGTATGCTGAATGATTTATGAGTTATGTGCACATCTATAATCCATCTAGCATGTTACTGATTGTTTGAGAGAGATTTTTCTAACTGATTCATGAGTTCAGATTACTATTATGCTTGAGGATGATCAAAAGCTAAGTTTTGCGTTATTTCTTTAGCTCATAATATATCATACTTTTATAACTAAATTCACATATTTTGGATTCTCTTTTGATGTAATTTTTAGTGGTTTATAATCACATTTTAATAAATATTTCACTTAATAAAGTTTGTTTCTGTTTCAGATGTCAAATGCTGTAAAAAGAAGCTGAAGATTACAAAAGGTGTTACTTTTAGGCAAATGTTAGTACCGATAAAGTCAGATTTAGAAAATATGTTCAACATGAAGGTTTTATCCTTTATTCTTAGCTTCAACACATCAAGAATCACATGATTCAGAGTTTGGATGAGAATATTATGACTAAAACACTATAATAATCTTTAGTAACTCCGTCCAAAATAATTGCTTTGGATACTGTTAAAAGGGGTCACTCTAAGGTGATTTCTGGTACAGAATTAGGATGATTCAGAAAAATTGAATAGCATAAAAGTTGTATCTCTTCAAATTATCTTTCTAATGAATCAAGAATCACTTAATTCCAAGTTTGTACAAGAAATTTATGATCAAAATACTAAAACTACTTCAGAACTGCTCCATCTGAAATGAACTCCGAATGCGTGAGTGATTTGGGATGCCCAATTTTAGACATAATTTTGCCACTTCAATGTCCAAAAACTCACTTTGAATGATGTGGAAAATTCAAATAATGTAGAAAATCACTTGGGACAAAATAGAGTGCAAAACAGGGAATTTCATACATTTTGAAGCGTTTGAGATGTTGGATGCCACAACTTTCAGAATTTGTGCTATTTGAGTTGTTTTTAAAAGCTCATTTCTATGTTTAATTATGTTCCCAATTTTTTGAAGATGATGTGCAGCAACTAATTGTTTGGAAGTTGTAGAATTGTGAAGTGAATAGAAGAGCGGAAGTAGCTAACTTGAGAATCTGGGATTTGCGCAAGTTGGAGTATATTTAGAAACTGATTTCTGGGCATAAGTTATGTTGCGAATTTAGAACCCAAGATTTGCAACAACTTAGTTATTTTTAGGACTCCTATTTTTATGCATTGGAAACAACATGAAGCTATATTTTTGTATGGAAAGACTAAGTTATTCTTAGAAGAAGATCTCTATGCATAGAGATATTACAGTTCATTGAGGAGTTATACTAAAACCCTTCTGCTTGGGTTATTTAAAGGGATGTCCAAAACGGAGTGACACCCAGGGAGAGAGAGATTGACATAGAGTTGTGTACGTGAGAAATAAAGGGAGCAAGAGAGATTCTAATTTCTGCAATGTGCTTATTTTCAAGAGTATTCTTTTTGTTCTCAACACGAAATGATTTTCTTTTTCTAGGGTGAAGATATATCCCCTATTCTTATTCTATGTAAAATAGGGATTGTTGGTTGATTAATTCAATTTCACCTTGTTTCATTCATTATGTTTATTGCAAATGTTTGATTGATTAAATTGCCTAATCACCAATTGTAATGCCCCACCCTCTCGAGGTCGTTACTCCATTTTACACCGTAAATCTACTATAATTACACATAAATTTCCCCACTTCCAGTGTGGGGTGGTTGGGTCCCATTTTCTAGTTTACCAAATTTCTAATAAGATTTCTACTAAAAATTTGATAGAGTTTCCCATAAAATATCAAGATTAGAACCTGATATACATCATTTATCAATTGAAGCAATTTGAATTTATAAACATAAAATAATAATAATATAAATTGACTCATTTTATCTACAACCCAAGATCTGTCTTACCCCATGATGGCACTACACATTAGGAGAAACATATCATATAATGTATTATAATATTATTATACATCATCTGCTAAGACATGCCAATCCACCTTTTTAATACATTATTTACAATTTTATACAATCATACAAATTTACATTAAACAAATTTCATAATGGGGTATTAATCCCGATAATACATCATATTATCCAAAACTCTTAAGTCTCCCTCATAAATCTCTTGCTTGACCTGTCAACTAAAAATTTAAACAAGAAGGCGTGAGTCCGGGCAACTAGTAAGTTGACAAATGTGATAAACAACAATTAATTCATAAATAGTACATTTTATATTAAATAATCAATATCCATCCTTATAACTAATCACATATATATATATATATTCATCAATGAATACTGCATAGAGAAATCCATGTTATTTCCATCTAATTAATCAAACTCATATTGAACCAATCTTCAAATTAAACATACAACAAAGGGTTCTTCTTTATCCCTCTCATTAAAGATTAATGCTAAACCAAACATCAATTATTCTAATCCTAAGGATACTCATTATCCCTTATAAATAAACAACATCAATTTTAATTAAACATGGGATATCCACTATCCCTAATCAAAACATAATATGCCCGGATTTCAAACAAAGGGATAAATATTATCCCTAGCCATCCAATAAAGACAAATGCCTACTTACATTGAGTGCATCGTTATATACTCTTCCAGCTTCATGCCTTTTCATCCATCTCAGATCATCCTGTATAAAGCAATATCCTTGTTCATTTACAAAACAATTCCACTAATGAATATCAAGCCAATTCAAATCCATTTATCAGTTTACCATTTATTACATCTTATCTATCTCATTTACCTTATACACGGCATGACTAATTGATAAGAATACAAAATGTCATATTTTATTTTCTTAATACTTAATATTTTACACTTATTTGACTCATATATACACTCATTATTCTTATATTCTGATTTAGGTGACAATTGGAGTGGTTAAATGCAAAAAGAAGTCAATTGAAGGATTTTGGACAATTTCAGCACTACTCTGTATTTTGGTCATAACTCTCTCATCTGACCTCTGATTGAGATGATTAATGATGTTCTGGAAACACAAGAAAAATTTATACAAGTTTTGTGTTTAGAGTTTTCAGAAATAAGGACTATATCGAGGGGAAAAATAGGAAGAATGTCAAAGTCAAGATGAAGTGTAGAGGAGAAGCAACAAGGAGCAGAGCACCGGAGGCAGCAGAGTGGCGCCGCTGATGCCCATCTGGCCCCACCAACACCAACCCATGTCACACCCCCACCACATTAGGCAAGGTGGCACTAGCAGCACCGATCTCTGTTCCCCACTGTTTTGCATATTTTTAACTTTCTATAAATAGTAATTTCCTAAGTCTTTTAGAGAATTCTTTGGCTAGGTTTTGAAGAGGACTTCTTGGCCGCTTTCGATAGAGAATCTTCTCTTCTCTCCTTTTTAATTTTTCTTTTTTTGTGATTTCATGGCCTTGTGTGACTAAAATTTTATTCTTGGTTTAAGGAGACAGAAGCCTCAGAATCAATATACTATGTGATCTAATTTGATTTAATTGTTCAATTTATACTTTGAGTATTGAATGTTCTCTTTATTCATGATTATGATTGTTGTGTTTAATTACTAGGAGGCCAACTAGTTTATTATTCATTGCAATCTATTGCCAGATTAGATATCAAATCTGTAATCATTTGATCCCTCTAATATGCGAAGCAACTAGGGTTTAATAATTTACTGCTGTTGCAATTATTAAATCTTAGAAAGAATATTTGACTAAATTAAATGCAACTGCTAGTGCTTATGTTGTTTAGCTTCACCAATCTCTACAAATCTTAAGGCTACTATTAGATTAAACCTTTAGTGGTGGTCTAGGGTTGTTTAGTGGTTAGGGTTAATTAGAATGCTGGTTTCCAATTAACTATTTTGAAGGAGAGATAGGAAAAATAATTCCAATGGTGAATATTTAAAGTATGGTTTGATTTATAATTGCATCAATGATCAATTAATAGATTCTAATGGTGGATGTTGACTTGAACCAAGGTTTCCTTTTCTAATAGATTTCTTTTAAAACACCTTTTTCATTATATTGAAAACCCCCTTTCATGTTCACATTGCATAAAACTAAGCTATATACTCTTTGTGGGATTGACCCTTATTCACACTACTATAGATAATTTGATTGGAGTAAGGTTTTGAATTTGGTTGCCTACAATAGCATACCACTAATACTTATGCAATTTGAAGATAGTCCAGTTGAATTTCAAACTCAGTCAATTCACGGCTCATATAACTTTTATACAAAATTCTTAATTAGGTCAAGGTCACAAATCCGAATTCACATATTCAAATCACCTCATATAAGTCCCAAGATATTATAAATCATGACTTATATTTCCCCTATGGTATTCATGCTTTTCACATAAAAATCCCCAATTTTCACTATTCCCTAAAACCCTAATATCTAAATCATCAATTTCTTGCCTAATTAAGTTCCAAAATATCATCAAGCATGAATTAGTCATTTTTCCCATGTTTCTAATGACAAAACCCTATCATCTACCCCAAAAATCAATTATTCACAATTAGGTAGAAACCCTAGCAAACAAATTTATGATTTCTTATGCCCAATTTACCATAATCACTTCACAATATCATTTCCCCCATGATTTCTAAGTCAAATCGATACCAAATTGCCCCCAAAAATCATTGTTCACGAATCTACAAAACCCTAGTTAAGCAAAAACATAAAATCGGTTAGCGAAAACAGACTTACCATGAAATCCAAGCATGACTTCCATTCCAAAGAATAAATATGTCCCCAAATCTTTAGGAATCATCCATAGATCACACCCTTTAGGATTTTCAATTCCAAAGGACATGCTCAAATAGCAAGAAGATCGTTTCTCATGAAAATCTAGGATATTTCTAACTAAAAGCACTTAGACATCAAGTTTAGGGTGATGGGTTTCAAGGGTTGGTACATGGGAACCAGAGAAAAAGAGAAGAAAGAAGAAAATGAATAAAATGGACTAAAGAAGCCTTTTAAAAAGTTAAAATTTTGGTGGTCCGATGCATTTCCAATAGTCAAATGTCACGGTGATCATGTTAAATGCCTAGGCGCTCGTTTGCTAGATACCCTGTGCAAATCAAATGTCGTGACTCTCATTTTAAATGCCTAGGCACTTGTTTGTTGGATGCCCTGCACAAATCAAATGCTGAGGCTCTTGTTTTAAATGCCTAGGTGCTCGTTTGTTGGATGCCCTGCACAAATCAAATATCACGGCTCTCATTTTAAATGCCTAGGTGCTCAATCTAGATGTCCATCAGGAGCAATTCAACTATTTTGGCCATATATCTCTCACACGACCTCAGATTCATGTGATTTTTAATGAATTGGAAAGATAATTTCATGCTCTACAACTTTTATGTTGATTTCTTTTTCCAATAAGTATCTAAATATTTCAAACATTGAGTACAAGTGAACCCATGTTGTAATTTTTAGTTCCCTTTCCTATGTATTGAGGTTTACAACATAGACTAACTTCAAAATCATGGGATGTTGCATTTGCATCCCAAATCACTTTATAATTTCAATTAGTCTTCTGTTTAATCATATTAAAATGATCATTTAATAACATTAATTTCATCCCAAACTCAAGTAACAACCCATCCGTTACAAGGGACTACTCAAATTTCAGAAATTACACTTATGAAACACCTACAACCCCATTTTATATAAAACACTTCAAATATCTCAACAATCACTTCTCACACATCACATATATGAAATATAGTGTGTTTATATAGTTTATCACTTCATTTGAAATCAATTTACAAAAATCACATATTCAATTTTTTTTACCAAAATTTTTCTGTTATACGTAATTTTATAGGCTATTTTCATTCTAATTGCCTCCGATGCTAAAACCAATGTCTCACACACATCATAATACCTATAATAACTAATTTAGGTCCTTAGTATAGCTCAAATACATGCTTTTTCTCAAATTCACCTATTGAGTTCTTTTCACATACCCTTTAACTTAATAGTTCAAAACTCCAAAACCATCTCAAAACTTCAATTCAATAGCTCCTACATATTACATTGCACATAACACTCATGCCATATTAGTCATTCAAGTCATATAAATGACTTTACTCAAAGTCACTTCTTAGGCCTAATGGCTAGAATAGCCCTCACAACCATTATGTCTCCATTTGACACCTTGGGAGTTACAGACTACCCCCCTTACAAAAATTTCATCCTCGAAGCTTTAAATATTATTTGATTCTTGTCAGTTTTTCAAATGTAAATTTATTTACATCTTGCGGATCTGTATTAATATGATATACCATGCAAGCTGCAACTTTTCTGATCATAATAATTAATTGTTCAAAGCTATTTACTTTTACTAATAATAAGACACACACAAAGCCTTATTTAATGAATGCAAAGCAATAATACTCTTAAGTCAACATTGGTACTCTTACAAAATCCCACTTTATCAAATTTTCTATCTTAAGATCTAGTAGAAATATCACTTTCAAATTTCATTATTCCACTTTCCAAACACTTATTCTTTCTTCAAATTAATAATATCACATTCAAATGAGCGCTCATGCACAAAATTACATTTATGAAGTCCATAATCAAAACAATCAACAAAATGCATATAGACTGTATCCATAACTATCTTCCAATTCCATTTTTAGTGTACTGATAGCATCAATTACAAATCACCTAATCATCCACAATTAAAAACATATATACTTATCATGCATACTCATGATGTACATACCATTACTACACAATAAAAGAAATTTCATACATACAAATGGAACTACTATCATGTGGCTAATACAACCCACTATATCCATATGTGCATTTGCCTACTATCAACCAATACCATGCTCATGCTCATTATATCCCATTTACCACTAAATAATACCATGCATGGGAGGCTATCAATTTGAGTGGACTTAGCCACTAGTCAATCATAAGAAGTCATATCAAGTGGAAAATGCCATAGCCAAGTGGAAAATCATCGTTATTATCTTTTTGATTTTATTACAGATTTATATAACAATTCACTTTTTATAACTTATCATTTTTCTCTCCCTATTAATGCATGATTAGTGGATTTTTGAATCCCCCGACTATGAATGTTGCTAGATTCATGGCAGTAATATCGATGCCACCTATGACATCTAGCCCTCACTGCAACATAGGGATGTCAAACTCACTATTCACATTAATCTAAAGACTTCAATATAGTCTTTAACTTTTAAAGATACATACTATAGGGGCTACATCTTATATAGTATATCATGCTTCATTATACATATCATGTCTTTTCATATTTTAGTCAATTCTTACATTACCAAACCAATGTCACCACACTGCTACCCTGGCAGCCATCACCCCAAGGGTGTCATTCGTTCTTAACTGGTCAAGGTTGGTGACACCCCTGTCAATCTATCCATTGGCTAATACATAAGTCTCATGATAATATTCAACAGGACCGGTATAACCTATCCACCTATCAATCGATAAATCTCATAGCAAAAGACCAAGAAAGCCATCCTAGCAGGCACCCAAACCTTAGTGCATATTGTCCGCTTTAGCAAGGTGCATCCTTACTAGGAACCTCATCGGCCTCATGAATTTGTCCCTTTTGGGGCATTGTAACGCCCCGCCCTCCTGGGGTCGTTACTCCACTTTACACCATAAATCCACATGATTATACCATGATTTTT
>JAYJMB010002656.1:0-15031 GCA_036873735.1 Pouteria campechiana
CTGAACACTGCTCGCTACTCGCTACCTACTCCAGCACGAGGAATTGTCAGCGGGCCTGTGAGTTTTGAACTTGCTGGGCGTTGGAGTTTAGTATTAAGTAACGGTATAACACGAAAGCTCGCTTGGGATTCATGAGTATGGTTTCTTCACCATCCAACGATGGGACACAAGAGCCTGCAATTATTTATTTTTTTTAGGTTTACTATGCTATATTATACTCTATATAGTACTTTATTTTAATATCAAGAACACTATTAAAATAGAAACAAGAGATTAAGTTGGTCATATAAAAATTATAATATGGCCTACTTTTATGAGGAGAAAATTTTTTGATTTATTTATTTAATCTAAAAAATATTTTTAAGATGTTTAGAATTTTTAGGTTGTTGCGATCTCAAATCACGTGAGTGAAAAAAAACAAAAAAAGAGTGATAAAGGTGGAAAGATTGAAAAAATTTTGCACCCACTTTAACCATTTCCCCATAACGTTCTCTGACAAACTGTGATGTTGTCCTTTAAAACTGTGCGATTGTCGACGAACCCGGCCTGCACAGAATCCGCTTTTAACTTCACACGTGCTATGGGAGTGACAGCGACGGCTGACGGCCTAACAGACTCTGGTAGCAACGTCGTAGCAGCGGTTGGATGTGCGCTTGTGATACGTATACGCATCCAGCTAACTTGTTTGTTCTCCTATCACTAATCCTGAGTCTGTGTTTGCTATTAGAGAAATTCTATCTCTATTTTCTCAACATTTCAAAGGAATGTTTCGGAAATCTCGTCATCTTCTCTAGATTTTGTACATTTTCTGGAGATATATATTCTTGAGCACACGCTCAACATTAGGAAAATGCAAAGGTTTATCGGCAAAACACTTCCTAACTTCGCCAAAGCACTCCTCAAGGATTAAGAAGGGATTTTTGAAGCCTCTATTGTGAGTTTTTTTCTCTCCTAAATACATCGTTGATCCTTTGATTTGAGCCCAAAAATCTGACAGCATGGTCGGTTGCTTCAAAGTTGTAGTGATCTTCCTTTAGGTTCACTTGTGGGTTTCAAAATCCTTCCTTAAAGGTTTGAAACTCATTTAGGAAGACTAGGATGGGGAAAAATCCCTAGCCAATAACTAAAGGGTTTGTCTGGGATCTTCATATTCATCAATGAGAACTCAATTTGGGTGTGATTTCTAAGTAAAAAAGGCATCTAAACCTTGTAAGGGAGAATCAATTGACAAGCGTGTGGCTTAAAACCCATTTTTTCTTTTTTATTCTTATTTTTTAGGGACGAAAATACATTTGTTTTCATAAAAATAGATTTTTGGATTTTTTTAGATTTATTTTTTGTAAATATTATATGTTGATTGGAAAGAAAAATATGAAATAATTTAAATATTTTTAGAGGCTTGAAAATGTATAGTATTTATATTTTTGTATATAATTTTATAAATAAATATTTTTAATAATTTTTAACTTTAATAGTATATAATACAATTATCTGTAACCTTAATTTTAGTATAAAAAGTTTGGGAATAATGTTTTAGTTTTTAAAATTTTCTTTTGAGAATTTTTACGCAATTTATCCAAAAAATATTATTCATTTTTTACAACATAATGTATATTTCAACCTTTTTATTTATTTAAATAGATTTTAATAATAATTATTTATATTTTAAAGATAAATAATGGGTTTATAATATTTGTCAATGTTTTTTATTTTAGGTTTAATATGTCTGCTTTCGAGAAAAGCAGCAAAATAAAATTGTAAGAAGTGGTTTAGGATTATGGAAAACATTGGAATGGTATTCAAATGAGATAAAATGTAATTATTGTTGTCAAGAAATAAAGTCTGATTGACATTACTTGAATAAAGGAGCACTTGATTGAAGAGTAAAAAACTATGAAGAATTGTCTTAAGGTGCCTCCCGATATTAGAAAGATAATGAAAAGATTTTTAGCTATTGGAGTGAGTTATAAAGAATCAACAAAGGAAAATGAAAGAAGTATTTTAGAAAAATTATATGAATTCCCATATATTGCGGATGATGATAATGAAGAAGATGGGGAGAAAGATGATTGTGACGTAAGAAGAGCTATAAATGCTTTTAGAGTAGAGCAATGTGAAGCATAGTAAATGAATGGATTTGAATGGAACAAGCTAACATTCCATGAATATATTACGAAGATTGGTAGCGGTAGTGGGGGTGCTAGAGGTAGTGAGGGTAGTGAAAGGGGTGAAATTATGAGATATTTTGGACGTAGCAAGAGTATGAAAATGACTAAACCTAAATTATATAGGCAAGTGTGTGAAGTACAAAAGACAATAAATAAAAAGTTCGATAAGGGACAAGACAATGTTTCCCAGCTTGGCATGTTTGGATAGAAGTTTTTTCTGTAATGCAATTTCAGTATATGAGTAAATACAATTATATTTAAGAACTTTGTAGCTGTTGCTTAGAGAGAGGAGAAACATGTAAACCCCTCCACAAGAAAGAAGATTTATGAAAAGATTTGAAGGTTTAGGTGACAGAGATAAATAATTGAATCAATAATCAAAAATATCATTGGGATACCTATGGGGTTACCATTATGTGTAATGGATAGATGAACCCAACAAAAATGTCCATAATAAATTTTATAATATACTGCAGAGGGATATTAGCATTTATAAAGTAAGTAGATGCATCAACATATGTAAAGGATGCTCATTATATTCGATCATTTTTAGAATATTGTTGAGAGTGGGAGTGATCGTAAAAAAGTTGAAAAAAATACTAGAAAAAAGATATTCTTTATATTGGACCTTTTATATTGCATATCGTATTGATTTGATGCTAGAGGATATTGGTCGTCATCCAATTATGTAAAAAATAATTAAAAATTTATGTATGGTGACCAAGTTTATATACAACCATGTTGGGTTTTTTCTATATTTCATACGACATCTAGATATAATAGAAAGATTGTTTGTCTTGGTAAGATGAGATTTGATATAAATTATAATGCATTAGAAAGCTTGTATAAGGTTCATCAAGCCCTCACCACAGCTTTTAACTCAAATGAGTGGCGGGTCTAGAAATATAGAAATACGAAAGAGGGGAAGAGAACACGTGATATTACTATGACTGTTACATTTTAGGATCTTATAATATGAATATTAGGCATACTGGAACCTATCTACCAAATTTTAACGACACTAGACAATAACACATATCCATCAATGGGTTCTATATATGAGTCCATTCATTTTATGATGCAAGCAATCAAAGAGAATAATCCGAAAGATGTAGATTGAGTTTTGTAGATTATAGAGGCTTATTAAGAGGGGATGCTAAGTCATTCCCTACATGTTGTTGGTGAGTATGTAATTTAATAAGTCTAGTTTCATCGAATATGTATAGAATTTCTTTATTTGGAATAACTAACTTAAATTCAAAATTTTGTAGCTTATTACTTGAATCTCAAATATCATTATAAGTGGAATCTAGGTCGAGATGCCCAGCTTGACACATTGATTTATAAAGTGTTTAAAAAGTGTTTTCTTAACAATCTTAATGCTGGAGATCTTGTAAGTGAGGTAATTATATGCAACTTAATATATTTATATCATTTCAAGGATAGTTTGTTGATTAAAAATTACATATTGATAATATTCATTTTCTTTAATGTTATAGTTGATGTACTTTCAAAATGTTAAGGGGTTATATGGGATGAATATAACAATCCAATTAAGAAGTAAAACTACGTGATGTAAGTAAAGGATAATGATTTAATAATATATTATTTACTTTTTTTATTTTAAATTATTGATAAATCTAATTTTTCTTTCATAGGTGGATGGTAAAATTGTTATGGGACAGAAATACTAAATTTGAGACTATTGATATGTAGATTATTGAGCCAAACAGTATCTTCATCCTTATGTAAGCGTAATTGGAGTACATTTTCTCTGATTCATATATACAGAAGAAACAAGTTGGGATATGAAAGGCTAAAAGATTTGTAAAAGTGACCTTATAAAAATGATGATTTGGTAGATAATATGATTGCCACCTCTATTAGTATGGATAATAGTGAACAGAAGTCCGATTGTGAGTATACACTTTATAATTATTATGTTAAGGATTATTATCAAGAATCTCAATAATCTTAAGTCAAAAGTTCTGAATATTATTCTCAACAGTTTCGTATGTTTTTTTTATGTTGTATATGTTGATATTTAAAGTAATGCTTTTTTCTAAATATAAATTCAGATTTATCATTATTTATTAAGAAGTTTTTAAATTTTTTTCTTATTTTTCTAATTTTTAAATTTTTTTATATTTTAGCTGAATAATTTGGTGAAATTATAGATAATTTCTCAAAAATTAGTGAAAATTTTTCTTTTTTAACTTAGCAAAATTTTTCCTTTCAGCAAAACTGTGAACACTCTAACACCCATCCATTTACTACCTTGTCCTACATTGCATTTGACAAATGAAAATTGGTGGCGATCCAAGCGTTTCAACCATCTTTCTCAATCCTAAGTGCTCAGTGGCAAAACAGCATTCATTGTAGTGACGCCCACAAGTCATTTTAACCAACCTAATTTTCCAGGCTTATCCATGCCGTAAAGTTTAGTGGACTTGAATTGCATGTTGTGCCTCGAAACAGCAACCCCACTGTGGGCCAACTGGCATGAATTGCATGTTGCGCCTCGATTGAGATAAGCTTTTAAATACTGTGATGCCAACTCGGGTGAATGAATTGCATATTGTGCCTCGATTGAGATAAGCTTTTAAATATTACGGTGAATGAATTGCATTTAACCTATTGTGCATTATCGTAGATCCCAGACAAATAATTTGCATTATTCTACTTTTGTCCTGTCAAGTCCTTACTGTGATAGTTCATCTCTTGTAGGGCAATGAGCACCCTTGCCACTAATCCTGGGCATGCAGTGTTTTAATACACCCAACCGCTTCCCTTTTTTGATGCATGCCTCTTGCATTTCGAAGGCAAAGAGCCACCTTTTGGATTTTCATTGAAAGTGTAAATATACAGAGTTTTTCCTGATAATATTACCAGCATTGAGATGGGGAGACTTATTTGCTGCCTTGTGCACCGATGCTTTACCCTTGAAGGAGGCAACGGGCACTTTGGAATAAAGCAGAGGTCTCAAGGTCGTACTAAGTACCATACAAATTATTGAAAGATAAAAGGGTTTAAACACATATTTGTCTTTTAATAAGCAAGACACATGTAAAACGCACAAGTAAAGTTAAAAATAAATAATAAATAAAAATGAAAAGCTTCATGAACCAAGAAAACTCTAATGAAGATTTAAGGAAGATAAAAATGTGGTGTGGTGCTTGGGATGTTGATACCTTACTTACAAGTGTTTGTTTAAACTTTCGTCCAAGATTGGAGCCCATAATTGGCTCACATATTTAATTCGATCTTCATGGCAGGCCAATGAAGAAGTTACAATTGCTTGTGCCTAATTTAATTGTATTAATACCTATTACTTTTTTAGATATTCTGATTCTTACTTTTACTTTTCTTGCACCCTATTCGTTATTTAAATTTTCCTTCTCCAAATACACTGAGCCACCTGAGAATAAGGCAAGGAATGATGTTGGCCCAAAACAAATAACAGCTTGCAAACCAAGCAAGCTGCTCAGTTGCTCTCCTGCTGCGATCATCAAATAAATTACTCCGTCGGAGTAACATATTCATTCGTCGTCGTTTCTCGTCTCTCCACCAACCGTCTCTCTCTAATATCAGTAAGGTAAGGCAAGAATGTCTATCATTCCCGGCCATTTCTCTCTCAGACCACAAAGAGAAAAAGAGAAGGAGGAAGAAAGAGAGAGAGAAATGTATAAATCCAGGCTTCAAGAGCTCTGCCATCAGAAGTCGTGGAGCCTGCCCACATACAACTCTTCAAAGGACGGCCCAGATCACATTCCCAGCTTCACTGCCACCGTCTCCGTCAATGGAATCGATTTCCATACTCCCTCTTCAGCCAAATCCTCCAAAGAAGCCCAGAACGAGGCTGCTAAGATCGCTTTCAACTACTTCACGGCGCCGGTCGCGGCTCTGCCTTCCTCTCCACCGATATCATCGCCCGCAGGTGAATCTTTGTGGCTGAATACTTTCAAATTGAGGTATCGGAATGTCATGAATTCTTCTACATTTCCTGTTATCGTAATCTGCCTTTTCGAGGTCGATTCTTGGTCGTATACCCAGGACGCGTTTCCTTGGGAGTTTATGTCATTTAGCATATAGTACAATGAATTAATCGTCTGCCTTAGCACTCTTCCCTTTATTGGATTGTGCGATGCTGTGGGTTTCCTTCCTTATTTCTTTCTTTTCTTGGTTGAAGGCTTAGTTGATTTTTTTGTTTTCTCGTTTTTCCTCTACTCACTCTGTTTTTGTGTCTTCTATGGATAAATTCGTCACATTAGATGCGTAGTTTATCACTGGCTGTCTCATTTGCTGGCTTTGCCCTCCTTTTCTGTGCCTTCATCATGTGGATTCCATTATTCTGCAGGGTTGAATCTTGAAACTAAAGGCATGGAATTTGTGTATTCATGTATTTATTTATTTGCAATTTCTCCTTTCCTCTCTCTCTCTCTCATCATCATTATTATTATCATGTGAATTCTCTTTGTCATTGTTGTTGTAGTAGTTATTTTAAGGAGATATTCTAATGTGTTGTGTGGATGGGTTGTATTCTTTACAATGCATTGCAGAGATCATTACCCATAGAAATTACCGCAGTGCCTGATGGAGACATTTTTATTGTTGTATGACCTCTGTTATTTAAATACGACAATACCTCTGTCAATTGTCAAGGGGTTTCCCAGTCCACATGGTGCATATTGTCTACTCCACCTCAACGGTTGCTAGGTTATTTTCATAAATTAGTATTTGAGTTTCTTCAAATGAAGGCTCAGTAGGCACTTGTCCCATGTTCTGTACTTTTTTCCCCTTTTATAAAGTTTATGGTGTTTCCTATGTCACCTTATATTTGGGTAAAAGATTGCCTCTGGGAGTAGATTGTTTTCGTTATCATTGTAGGTCATATTTGCAAAAGGGATACTAATCATGATGACCTTATCTTGTATCATACTAAACCTTCAGTGATTTTGTTGGGTAATAATTATTGCAATGTTATAAGGAATCTTGCAATCCAAATTGGTCTAGATGTTCCTTTTGCTTTTTCTAATGATTTCTCCTTTTAATTTTCAAAAGGAATTATGTGCTTAGGATGCACTCCCAATCCAAGTCATTTTGTGTCTATGTTACTACTTGGCTAACAGGAAATGTTTTGGCTAAGATGTCTGTTGTTTTTCTTACAGCATCTAGTAATTTTTATTTATTTAATTTTTGTTATATAGTTTTTTCCTTTGAGATCTTTTAGCACCACAGCTTGACAACGGAAGTCATTAAGTTCTTATCATGTTGTCAATTCGTGTTGAATATTAATTAACACGCTTTGGAGATCCTAACTATACAGTTATTTTAGATTTTTATTTTTGATTTAAGGCCTTGAACTGAACTTGTCTGACTTTTTCAGATTCCTGTGGTTGGACTAATGTCCAAAGCAGGACCTAAACATTTGTTCTGAGTTTGAGGATGTTATGATATGGATCTCTGGTTTTTGGAATTAATTCTTCAACAGGGATTTAACTAATTTGTTTTTCATTAAGATGGAGTAGAATTAAAAAAAGATATGTAGACTATATGATAGTCAGCATGAATAGGCTACCACTTATTGTCCTAAAATGCTTCGGAAACCCTGAATTTGACTGTTTCTTAGGATGATTGATGAAGGAAGGCTCATAGAAATATCACAATCTTTATTCCTTATTTCAACAATTTACTATTCTAAATGACAAAAAGGTGATTATGAGATTTTTTTTTTCCTTTTTATTGTTGATTTGAGTCATACAGACAAAGAAAGTGGGACATCTGATCTGACAAATCAGGAAAAGTTGGCAAATTCTGATATCTGCAAAAATGATTTGAATTCCAGTGGTGATGGAGAACTGAAAGGTCTTAATTTGATTTTTCTTTTCCTTTTTTTTTCTTATATATGACCTTCTGATTCATAGTCTTTATTGTCTATTGCCATGTGATATGCAATGTAAATCCTATGTGAAATGGTGATTTAAAATTCCCCGCCAATCCTAATGTCTAAAGCATGTTGCCTTTCTTATTTCCTTCCATTGATTATGTTGTATGTAGAGTATGCGGAACTTTAGGTAAAGAATGACCCTTGTATATTACATTGGCATGTGGAGCCAGAGAAAGTTACTGACTTGTTTTTCGCTTCTTAACCTATGGCAATTTTTAACTTATGAGGATATGAAAATGGCATGAGGTGGCAAAACTTGGTATGGATGTCAGATGGCCCTGTGCATGGAGCTCTGCATGTCACTTTGATGGACCTACATGAGAAGATAGCTATAGGCTTCATGAGGTGAATTGTATCAATATACTTTGAAGTTTGAACTATGCAATCATTCAGTGCAAAGGCTTATAGATGAGCATGAAGTCATTCCATGGTGGCGAAGATTCAATGGGCTGTAAGGTGTGTTGAGGATAGTCACTGAACCTTGTGCATTTAGTAGTCATGGTTTCAAGATGAAATACTCTGGCACAAGCTTACTAGAATGTGAGAAGCAAATAGCAAACATGTGGTGAGGGAGGCAGTGACCATGCTTCTCAGTGACTTGTACTCAAATATCAGGATGATTTGTAACTGATACTATAAAGTTTAATGCATTAAAAAGTCACAGGATCTGGAGGAATAACAAATTAAATATCACATAAAATTGCATGCACTAAAAAATCACAATCTGGAGGATAGAAACTTATAATTTAAATTTATGAACTTAAGTAACATGATCACGTCTAGTTAGGGCCTTGAAAGACTCTTGGAAGTATGTGGGTAACTACCAGTGAAGGTCTTAGAAGGTGAGGACAAAGGGAAACTGGAGCAGATCCATGATTGGGAGGAACTCATGTTCAACAGCAGATTAAACTTTCCCACTTGACAGCAAATTGTTCTTCACTTGCTCATAAATCATAACTGCAAATGGTTCTAGCACCTCAAAGGGCTCAATGCAACTGAAAATTGATTTTCACAAGTGTGAGTCAGGCTATCTTGTGTGCCTCCAATCTTTCACAACTTCATGATATGCACAGCTTGTGAACTGGGCTTGCACTGACAACTCTGGACAATAATGAAAAATGACTATGAATTGGCGTGTGCATAGATGATTGCTTAAAAACTACAGTACATCTGCATGCTACTGCACTCTGACTTTGCTTAAGCAATAACACCTGTAATGTACATTTCACATGCAATTGATAACAAAGTAAATACTTAGTGCATAAGGTACTCTAGATGCAAATGAGCAAGCATAATACCAATGGATATCTCACAAGCGTGAGTCAGTGCCAACAGAATGTGACACAGAGGTAATAGTTGCCTTCCTTCTATCATGTGATGTTGATGATAACCAAGATAAATAATGGCAGCTTGTTGTTGAAAAAAAATCTGAATTCTAAACCTCATTATCCTTTAGGGTTTGGTGAAGGAAGAGTTATGTGGCCTTTTTCAAATGGCCTCGGGTTTTGGGCAAGTCAGTCACAATTCTACATGGCTTGTTTCATTCTGTTTGTTGGAAGCTAAATTTTGGGATTAGATACCCTGAGTTTGATCTTGGCTGCCATTGGTTGGACCATCCTTACGAATCTAAAGATTTCATTCCCAAATGGCCTTTTCCAGTCTGATAATGACAAGATGAATTGTTGCAGCGTTATTGACACTGCCTTTGTTGCTTGTATTCCTATTTATCAGTTTTTTTCCCTTTTTTATGCTCTAATTTATAGTAATCCTCTAAAATCATTTGTTACTGTTTTTGGAAAGATGGAGATAGACTTATGTCTATGAGCTTGCAGCTGAAAATTTTCACTATGCATTATGTCAGACTAATTGTCTTTGGTTTCTGTAATGATGTACTATGGAACTTATCTTCAATTCTTTGTATAGGAGCACATTACATGTACAAGAACCAACTGCAGAATTTGGCACAGAAAAGAAACCTGAGTCTTCCTGTGTATGGTAGTATTCGTGAGGGTCAGCCTCATGTTCCACGTTTTAAGGCTACCGTCACTGTAGATGGTCAAACCTTTGAGAGTCCTGACTTTTTCTCCACAGTAAGGGAAGCAGAAAATGCTGCTGCAAGAATTGCTATTGCTTCATTATCAAATGGAATTCAAGAGGCAAGCATTAGCAACTTAGATGTTTTTGTGAGCTAGTGATTAACCTGTTTTTTGTTTATATTTGTTTTTAGTGTATGAGATCATTTATTTGTGAATTAATTTCTGCAGCTTGATGCTGGGGTTTACAAGAACCTTCTACAGGAATTAGCTCAGAAAGAAGGATTTTCATTGCCAATATATAATACTATTCAATCTGGTCCATCTCATCTACCTACATTTTTTTCCACAGTTGAAATAGAAGGGGAGATCTTCTCTGGGAAACCTGCAAAAAGCAAGAAGCAGGCTGAGATGATTGCAGCGAAAGTTGCCTGGTTTTCCCTGGAAGAGCGTAAGTTATTATTTAACCTGCCATCCCTTATTTCATGTGGCCAAATTGATGTGAGAATCTCATTGTTTGAGGTCCTCCAAAATTTTCAATACAGTTTCATTTTTGGGTTTATGTTATGTGCTTCTTGTTCTGCTCCAACTAGTGACTTTTTCATACAATAAGTGTCAGGTTGAAATAAATTTTCTTTTTTCTTTTTTTCCTTTCTCCGTGAATTGAAGGTATTTTTCAACTTCTCCAATTATGAAATGTAACGACTGAGGATCATACCAACTGCTTGCCATGGACACAACAATATGACCATGTCAAAACATGATCCACTTTTAGCACAGTCAGTGCAGGGTCACCTGAATATCCCCCATAGTACACCACAAATGGTTGTAGATCAATCAAGAAGACAGGTTGTACTGACCATCAACATCAATGACAGATGGATCTTTATTGGGAGTGGCCCATGGATCTCATGTGGTCCCATCCTTGAAACATCTAGATATGATCGATCAAAAATGTTGTCCAGAATTGTCTGAAAGGAAAGCAACAAGTGAAAGTCTGTCTTAAGTCTAGACGGCCCTTGACTTGGTTGTTTGTGATTCTGGAGGCTCAAGGATGTTGGATCTGTGTGCCCCTGCTATAACGATAAATGGAAGAAGGAAGCAGTTTTAACAATGTTCTCAATGATGGTGATAATAATAAACTTTGTACTAAATGTTTTAAAAGTAACTTTCTTGAGTGGCAGTTTGACATACTTACCACTTGGTTAACCTATCAATCATGAGATGTTGTCACAAACACAATCATAGGTGACTTGGATGGATATCTTACTGGACTCTGTGGTTTTGTAGTAGGTCTTGATGTGTGATCCCAATCCCACTATTGCTACTCTGTGCAGTGCTTTGCTTGGTGAGCCAAAAGAAGAGAACATCTGGCCCATAAAGTCCCACACATGCTTTGTTCTGTGGACTATTCTTAGTAAATGCATGATCAAGTCAAAGCTAAGGCTTCCTGCTAGTTACTCTTAACTGATAGAGATGCATTTATTTAGTTGGTTTGTGCGTGCATGTGTGTGAACTGTCCAAGGCTCGTAGTTTTGTTGTTTGTCACTTAAACAAAATATTGAAACAAAATGGATCCACAGTTCAAATATGATTGGTAGGAGACCTGATACAACGCGTATAATTTGATGTATCCTTCCCTATCCATGAAGGGTTTCCTGAACTATTTACTGAGAAAATCAACAGATCACGAGTCTAGAAATGACTCTTCCTTATAGGTACCCTTTTTCAGTGTAGTAGTTTCCATCTCAAAACATATTGCTTCAAAAAACATGAGATGTCGGTGAGTTTCATCTTTGCCTATCTCACAACCAACAATCATGGAACAATTCTAGAGAACTTTGCAACATCATAGCTGACATCGTTTAGCGTTAATCTCACTTATTGTACCACCCACAGGCGCAATGGACAAACCTTCAATCAATGTCCATTGTAATTTTGATGTTACTACTTGCCCTTGCAAGGCTACAACTAGTTGCAATGCCTTCTCACCTAACTGCTAACTTTCTAGGACTAACACTCTTACCATGTGGAACCTGCTTGCAACATAAAGACCACATGGGGACTTTTCAAATTGCATGTCTCCTATTCAAATTTGAAGACTGTCAGAGTCAAACACAAATCCTTTACTTTTTTGTTTCTCTTTTAAGTTGCATTCTTGGCTAGTTTGTATGATTATCACTTTCGGCTAATGTGTGTAAATTGGGGTAATTCACAAGTTCATTATTTGGAAGTTAAGTCATCAGAATCTCCTTAGTAGTGTGACCATGGAAATTTTATAGAAGTTGGTGAGCTACATTGGCCTGTTAACTTCTCATTATTCTTATTTTATTCTTTCCGCATCTAGACCTCCCCAGACCTTGCATTCTTGGGGGATTGCTGTATTAGGTATACCCTTTTTTTAATTCCTTCCACAAGCTATGTGGTAGCCTTTTCTTTTGTGATATGCATGTAGAAATTGAATGTTTTCTAGGCCTTAAACTGCCTCATTTCTTGGTTTGTCTCTGGGTTATGTGAATTGGTTATGTCAAATTGTTCCAAGGATTCCCATCCTTAGCACTGCCAATGCATATTACTGATTCATTAAAATTGGATCTAGTTATATGGACCATGCCCAACAACTTAATGTAAAAAGTATACAATAGCTGTTTTTATCGTACGTCTCTTTTTTGCATATTTTGATGTAGAACTACTGACATAATTATTGTCTTTCTTTAAAGGTGCTTTGAATAGGGTACCTGGAAATCATTCTATAGTATGTCAAACACAGGTCACTCCTGAGAGAGTTTCCATTTCACCATCAGAACCTCTACAGAATCATAGGCCCATCGTTAACTCCTCTTCAACTCAAAACATGAAATTTGTGAAAGCTAGTGGATGGATTACAGGTGACATCTTGCTTCAAGTGCAGAGCACTGGTTCTTTGGGTGCCAATGAAGGAATCACAGGTGACATACTACTTTAAATTCCTGATGTGATGGATGCATGCAGGAGGAAGTATAGGGTCTAGGATTTTCTGTATATGTAGAGCCTAGCATCTGTGCTTCAGCTGTGAGCAGACTGCTATCAGCCTCTAGTCTGCATCATAATCTCCTCTACATTTATTACAAGCATTGCATCTCTGTCTATTTGATCTTTTCCGTGGAGTCCCCTCTCATTTATTTGTTAAACCTGTGTACTCTATAAACCTGACCTGTAGAGCATAAATTCTGAGGTTTAGCTGTTATTTTGCAGTAGATGAGTATGGATATTGCACTTCATGAACCACATTATGTTAGATATGTAAACATTAGGTTATCTTACCAGTCCTTAGTTTATACCTATTTCTGATGCATTTTATTTCCTTGGGTTGCAGATGAAAACCAGCAGGGGGTGCCAAAAACTGAGTTTCCTCCAAAAACACAAATGGAGGGGGTGCCAAAAACTGAGTTCCCTCCAAAAACACAAATGGAGGGGGTGCTAAAAACTGAGTTACCTCCAAAAACACAGATGGAGGTGGTGCCAAAAACTGAGTTCCCTCCAAAAACACAAATGGAGGTGGTGCCAAAAACTGAGTTCCCTCCAAAAACACAAATGGGGGTGGTGCCAAAAACTGAGTTCCCTCCAAAAACACAAATGGGGGTGGTGCCAAAAACTGAGTTTCCTCCAAAAACACAAATGGGGGTGGTGCCAAAAACTGAGTTTCCTCCAAAAACACAAATGGAGGTGGTGCCAAAAACTGAGGAATTATCAATATCTGCCAGGCTGTTGCCACAGAGCAAGGGGTCAGACATAACATACTCAAGCCTCCAGGACCCTTCTCCAGCAGAAATTTTGCTCCCAGAAGCTCGGAAATCATCAGCTCAGTTGGAATGCTCAAAGCGGTCAACAATGGACCTCTCCTCATGCATGAAAAGTAGCAGCGGTCAAGATCTCTTAGGCAACAGGATTCGGGTTTACCCTCGTGGAGCCAACATTCAACTGCCTGAGGGGGCAATTTGCTTGCCCATAAGTGACAATGAGTGGGTTGTTGCCAAGCTGAATTGTGCTAAGAGCCAAAGTTGAGTGCGTAAATGGCCGAGGACAGGGAAAAAGAAGACGGCTAATTCCCTAAAGCTAGCACCACAAGTCAATGCTGTGGCATTGCCATGACACACAATAAATGTAATGGAAGTGACTTCAAACTACTTTTTCTTAAATATGTGATTTCATGCTCTCTACGTGGTCACTATGTAGAGAGTATGGTTCATTTCCTTTGAAAGATGAGGTTGCCTATCGTTGAAGAAAGCGGCTTCAAATTGCGAGGTCACATGAAATGGTCCTCATTGTTATGGCTGCCGAGGTGCCAGATTTTGATAACAAAGGAAGGTCGTGAAGGGCTTAGAACTCTTCGATGTTTCCACGCTCGAGATAATTTAATAGGATGGGCGAAATGGATGGCCCACCTGATCTTTTGTCCACTAGGTGTCTAGGCATCTTTGGTTTTCTCGTTTTGCCCGGGCGCATTGGTCTGGACTCTGGAGGCATGAATGGCAGGCCCGTTCACAATACCAGTTCACACCGACGGGGGATGTATATATTCTAAGCCATGAGCTGAGGCCGTGTTTGTCAGGTGGTGGAATAGAGGTGTACGTTCCTTGAGAGCTTTTCTGCGGGCACGGAGAGAGAGATTTTTTGCAACCGATTCAGAGTTCTCGTCTATTTGATCTTTTCAGGGGGATTCAACCCATGGATGGATGGAATGATCTTGTTAAGTTCAATTCAAACCGTGGTGGCATATGCGACCACCGTGATCCAATCTTTGGACGGAGTGGGACCTGCCTATTGAGGGCCTGTTTGGCCTGGCGGTGTTTTTTAAGCGCTTACAGGAAGCGCGTTTGCACGTAGAGCTTTTGGAAAAGCTC
>JAYJMB010002657.1:0-15031 GCA_036873735.1 Pouteria campechiana
ATCGACCCTTGCATAAGCACACTAGACTATACATCGACCGTGCACTTGCGAGGTATTAAATTTGAGCCATCACCTCTGGAACTATTATATATGGATCTATTTGAACCATTAGACATTATCACCCTTGGAGGAAAAAGATATGTATGCATGATAATTTATGACTACTCTAAATTTACATGGATGATTCTCTTTACTAACTAAGATGAAGCATTTTTAATATTTTACACATTTTCAAAGCTAGTTCAAAATAAGAAATAAATGTCAATTATGTCTATCAATAGTGACCATGGTGGTGATTTTGAGAATAAAAAATTTATTAATTTTTGTGATGAGAAAGGAATTCACCATAGTTTCTCATCCCCCAGAACTCCTCAACAAAATGGAGTTATGACAAGAAAGAATCGAACAATTCAGAAAATTGTAAGAACCATGTTGAATAAAAGTAAATTGTCCAAAAGATTCTAGGGAGAAGCAGTGAGTACAGCTTGCCACGTGCTGAATAAAGTTGCCATAAGAGAATTCTTAAAGAAAATCTCATTTGAGCTTTATAAATGAAGAAAATCCAATATCTCATATTTTCATTCCTTTAAATGCTCATGCTATGTGTTGAACAATGGAAAAGATAACCTAGGAAAGTTTGAACTAAAAGCTAATGAAACTATCTTACTCAACTACTCTTCTAACAGTAGAGCATTTATAGTATACATTAAGAAAACACAGGTTGTAGAAGAGTCTATACACGTTAAATTTGATGAAACAAATGTAACCCTGAAAAAGAAGTGTGATAGTGATACAGATAAAGCTACAACGAATAAAAAGAAGCTCAAATTGAAGGATCAAGAAGATGGCACAAACTATGAAGACATACAAAATTTCAAAAAATGAAGAGGAGGTAAGTATAGTTAATGTTTCCTATCAACCTCCTGCTGATTTGAGATTTATTAGTGCTCATCTTAGAAAATAAATCATAAGTAATGTCTATGATGGTGTTAAAACAAGAAGGTCTATGCAAAATATCTAGGATTATTATACTTTCATTTTTACAAGTGAACCAATTTGTATTGGTCAAACTTTGAATTATGAGAATTGGATCATTACAATGCAAGAAGAGCTTAACCAGTTTGAAAGGAACAAAGTATGGAAGTTAATTTCAAAACCATAGAACATTGATATAATTAGAACTAAATGGGTATTTCATAAACAAACTGGATGAGAGTGGATTAATTGTAAGAAAGCATGATTAGTTGCCAAGGGGTATTTCCAAGAAAAGATAATCAACTTTAAAGAATCATATGCCCCTGTAACTAAATTAGAAGCCATTAGAATGTTACTTGCTTTTGTATCCTATAATAACTTTAAGTTATTTAAGATGGATGTAAAGATTTCATTTTTAAATGGATATTTAAGTGTTGGAGTGTATGTAAACCAACCCCTTGGTTTCGAAAATGATGTTCAACCTGATCATGTAAGCTCACCAAAGCATTATATGATTTGAGATAAGATTCAAGAACATGGTATGAATGGCTAACCAAATTCTTAAGTGATCATAAATTCAAGAGAGGAAAAGTTGATACTATCTTGTTTATCAAAAATATTGACATGGATATTTTAATAGTTCAACTTTATGTAGACAATATTATATTTGGAGCTACTAATGAGGATCTTTATCTAAACTTCTCAAAGATCATGTATACTGAATTCAAAATGAGTATTATGGAAGAATTGAACTATTTTCTTAGATTGCAAATCAAGAAAAGATATGATGGAAACTACATTTGTCAATCCAAATATACTAGAGAGATGTTAAAGAAGTTCAAAATTGAAGAAATTAAGGCAGCAAGCACTCTAATAAGCACAACAACAAGGCTAGATAAAAGATGAAAGGGTAAACTTGTATATCAAAATAATATAGAAATAGGATTGGATCTCTTCTTTATCTTACTGCATCTAGACCAAATATTCTCTTTAGTGTATGCTTATATGCTAGATTTTAGTCTAGTTCTAAAGAGTCTCATCTTACTGCAGTAAAATGAATTTTTAAGTATTTGGTTAATACACCAAATTTAGAACTCTATTATCCCAAGGGAACTAATTTTGAACTTATTGGATATTCAGATGCTAACTTTGGAGGATACAAAGTTGATAGAATAAGTACTAATGAAACCTGTCAATTCCTAGGAAATAGTCTAGTATCATGATTCTCTAGGAAACAAACTAGTGTTACTTTCTACATAGCAGAAGCCGAATATATAGAAACTAAAAGTTGTTGTGCTTAATTACTATAGATTAAACAATAACTTCTCGATTATGGACTGAGCTATAAAGACATACCCATTAAATATGACAATACTAGTGTCATAGGATTAACAAAGAACCTTGTTCTATATTTAAGAACCAAGCATACAGAAATTAAGCACCGCTTCATTAGAAATCATGTAGAAAAAAATGATATATGTCTAGAATGTGTGCCTACAAATGCTCAACTTGCTAATATTTTTACTAAGTCACTATCTGTAACCACTTTCTGCAACAGTAAAGGAGAATTAGGCATGACTAATGTGAAAATCTAAGAATGAAATCAATAATGTTTCTATGCCTAAGATTGCAATGTTGAATATGACTTTATGAGACTAGACTTCGTCTCAAATGAAATTAGTTATTTCTATACAATACTCTCTCACTTCGTCTAAATCATAGTTTTCGAGGTCGAGTACACCTCGTTTTCTTGCCATAATCAATTTATAGCTATCTTTATTTTTGGCATGAGTTATTTTCTCTTTCTTGAAAAATCATATACCTCGTATAGCCCCCACAATGAGTCTATTTTAACCCATGGCCAACAATCCTTCTCTGCACCATAATGATGAAGCAACTCAGGGAAGAATATTTAGGAAGAAGATATGAAAGACAAACCATTGTATGGTGGAAATGAAAGCATCCAAGGATGTCTCTTCACTTCTCTACGTGGGACAATATTACTTTTATTCGTGACGATGTTCTAGTTCACCACTACCGTCAGAAGTAGTTCCCTTCAAGATGTGGCTCTCAAGAACATGATTTATATGGCAGTCACTTTTATCCCTTGACTCAACTTCATCATTAGCTGGGGCCCTTGAAGAGAGGGGAAAGGAGGCTCCAATAACCTCACTGTCATCTCTTTCCCCTCTTCCCTTCCATGAAACTTTGTATCACCCATTGTGAAACAAAGTCCTCCTCCTCTTACCTCCCTCATTCGCAGTCTCACACACAACCTCTCCTGCCCTAAACATGCAAGTTGAGTTGTTTTTATCTATGCTTGTAACTTTGTTTGTACTAAAATGGAATAAAATGGTTTCATCATTTTCAGGCTACTTCTATCTGTGTGTGTTTTGCAAGTTTATTTTTCTTTTTGCTTCTGACAAAAGGGGGGAGAAAGAAGCTGCAAATTATCTCAAAGGGGAATGCAAAAATGCATAATTTTTAAATAATCAGGGAGAGAATACATATAAAATGAGCCAAGAAAAATAACAGAAAAAGGCAACTTGAGGAATGATTAAACTTTTCAAAATATTTTTTATTGCATACATTCAGAGGGAGATTATCTATTATGAGATAATTTTTAATTAAGTTTTATTATCATCAAAAGGGCAGAGAATGTTAGAATAGATGCATGATTTTAATGACAAACAAAACTTGATTAAAAATTATGTAGTAATGGTTGTTGCCAAGCTTTTAGTATGCAGAATCAAGTTGCAGATCTCATTGACAAATAAACACAAAGAAGATATTCCAAGATGTCAATCTATCTGACGGAAAAGACATGGACTAATACAGAAGCAAAAGATAAAGTAACACTATAGACAAAGCTCAAATGAAAAGGAATAAACCAAACTTCTATTTATCTATCAAAGTGGAGATTGTCTCTGACGAATGCAAAATAGCATGCGAAACAACAAACTTCATCTATCATAAGTGATCCAATGATCATCTCTATAAATAGACAAGGCAGTGAAGTGAAGGTTGTCTGGCTAAGCAGAGAAGTTCATCTGGCGGAGCAATGGAGTTTGTCTGTACAACTAAGCTCGTTTACTATCTACAATAGACAAGCCAATAGACGAAGTAGTGAAGAAAATTCGTCTGCGCATCAATGATTAGTCTATTACTTATAACAGACAACCGATTAGACAAAGTAATGAAGAAAATTTGTCTGTGCTCCAATAGTCCATCTGTTACTTACAATAGACAACTCAATAGACGAAGTGCTGAAGAAATAAGTCATTCGTGCTTCTCTAGTTCAATAAACAATCCACAGGACAATGCACTATAAAGGATAGTTCGTCTGCAATCTATCTGTTACTTACAATAGATAACCCAATAAACAGTGTAATAATACGACATCTCCATGATTCGTCTGCTACTTACGAAGGATAAACCAGGAGACGAAGGAACTTTGTCTTATGAACAGGTGGACAGATACTTCATCTGTCATAAGTAAAAGATGAACAACAGGCAAACCGAAATGTTGGTCTCCATTCAGCATTAATAATGTCCTTTTCATATTGATGAAAGAATCAATTATTACAGCAATACCTCAACCAAAACTTATTAAGAATCTGAAAATTATTTTTTCCAAGGTCAGCACTATAGGCATTTCAGCAGACAAGGATTAAGTAGAAGTCAGAAAATTCAAATGTGCTAATCAAAACAGTTTTCTATCATTATTGGAGTTCAACTGCCAGCAACAACTGAAATTCAAAGTAGCTATAAATGAATCATCATTAGAGCAGGAGGAAGAAACCAAGTATCAGGGAAGTTATTTAAAAATCCTCTCGAGAGTATTTACTAATCTGAGCCAAAACCTTCTACTATCTTTCAAGAATTAAGAGCCTTGCATTCAAACCTTCTTCAACTTTCTTTGAAGGCTCCCAAGTACCTCTTGGGAAAATCATTTACTACTACATTCAAACTGTAGAAACCTCCCCCTATGCTTATTGAGAAATACCTATGCTTCAACTTTCGATATTCGTTCATTGTAAATTTCTTGAGCTAGTAGTTGAGACTAGACTCGAGAAGTATTATGACTGTCTAAGTGCAAACAAAAGCTATTTATTTATGCTCCCTAAAACTGATATTTAAAAGAGTGTTGGAAGCACTGTGATCATGCCTCCTATAACTGGAATCCAGAAGAATGTTGGGAGCACTATGTTTATACCCCCTAGAGCTAGAATCTAGAAGAATGCTTAGAGCACTATTGTATTTCTACTATTGAGAATAGTGGAACCTAAGGCACTAAAAGGAAAGTGTTCTTAAAAGAGTAGAGTAGAGTATTTACTTAAATCACTATAAAAATTCTTGTTTCTTATTTATTTGTGCATTAGTTGATTGAGTGATTGATTGCTAGAGGGACGATTCATCATAAAGGGGTTAAGCAATTTTTTAAAAGTATCCAATTCACCCCTCCCCTCTTGGGTCTTTGCTTAATCTTCGGGAACATGGGATCAGTACTTTGTCATCTCCAACTAGAAGAATTTGATTCTAAGTATAAAAGGAGTAAACAGAGGACATTCAAAGTAAAAACAGAAAATTAGCAATGTTAGAGAGAGCATTTACTTCATCATTAAAATGGTTTTCTTCCAAAAATTTCTATTCCACTGCACTGAATTCTGATACAAGTTTTCAAAGTTCATTACTAAAACAATCTGGAGTTTGAATCATCTATCCTTAAGTGTTTTATTATTATTTATTTATGCATTAAAGTTTGTAAAATCTACCTACCTAAGAGACATTTATCTTTGTACATCTTTTAAGATTTCTATTATAGTAAGCAAGTCCCTATTTGGTTATATTATAGCAAGTAAAGAGATTTGCTAAGTGACTATAAAATTTTATTAGTGAGCTTTGAAAATAAACATTTGTAAGAGTTTTTGGTAAGCTCTAAAAAATAAGATTTATAGAGTTTGTTGGTGAGCTCAAGAAAATGAATATGTATACATTGATCAGAGTTAGCTGATCAAGTATAGTGGAACCTTAGTGTAATAGTGAGACTGACTCAAAGAGTAGAGTAGGTACTGAGGGAGAAGCTAAACCATTATAAAATTACTTGTATTTGTATGTTGTATGATCTTTGTCCATTTTATTTCAACACTATATTTTTATTTCGCCACATTTTTTAAAGGTTCAATTCTCTTGAGCTACCACCTAAACAAGACCAATAGAACCAAGTTTGCACTCCCTTGCACCATCAATATGGTATAGAACAAAGTTTACACTCCCTTGCACCATCAATATGTTATAGAACCAAGTTTGCATGCTCACCCCCACCCCCACCCCCCGCCCTCGCACCATCAATCTGTATATATACCTCAATATCATATTCATTATGATGCGCATATACAATACAATCTATACAAACTCCATATAAACTCCTGCCTACCAACTAAAGAATGAGAAATCCATGGGGTTCTTTCTATAAGCTCCAAGGACAAATGTCCAAATTCAGTATTTGAGATGGGATAAGAGACAATTTAAGGCTTTGTTTATTCATGCTATCAAACTTCAACACTTTTCAAAAAATACTATAATAATAGAACTTTAATAAAAGTGCTTAAAGTAAAATATTTTTGAAGTGTTTGATTATACTATTTTAAAGCACTTTTGGTGTTATATATTTGTTTAGCTATAATATATTAAAAATATTTTGGATTATCCAAAGTACCAAAAAAGATAATAATTATCTTTTAACTTCATCAATAGCTATCTTTCCAAATCTTAAAAAATTAAGAAAATATAAAATATTATTTATTAAATAGATATTTCAAAATGCTTAATATAAAAATCTTAGCATCTTTTTTATAAATTTTGATTTTATATATAACTAATATTTTCATAAATAATATTTATTTCAGATATCAATGAAAAATTCTTATAATTAAATAAATAGTAATCTGAAATATAAAAAATAATTTATATAGGACTAAATCTTTATAAGAGATAATGAACAAATTGAAAAAGAAAATTATTGTGATAACCTATAGCATAAGACTATTCATAAAAAAAATATGTAAAAAATTTTAAATAAACAAGAAATTAAACCATATAAATGAGATAAGAGTTGATTATCAATATTAAATGTTTCACCTGATAAAATCATCAAAATATGAAACTAGAAATAACAAAAATAAAATCATTAAAAGAGTTTACAATATTAAATTAATCATCAAACATATCTTCAATCATTTCATTTCTTATTGATCAGATAAAGCTAGCATTTCCAAAGATGACTCATTATTGGCATTTTCTTGTAAAGCCATAATATTTAAATGATCAACTGCCTCATCTTCTTCACATAATAATTTCTTAATGAATAGGAAAAATTTTAAAATTTGAAAATAATAAGATGATATTGACTGTAAATAGAATTTTATGTCAAATATAGAAGTATGTGATCTGTATCGAATTATATTTTTTTATAAGGAAAGAAGAGGAATCATGGATAATTTTATTTTGTAATGTGTTAATGCGGGATGCCATTGGAAACTCTTAAAATTCAATTTTAGCAATCCCATGAAGTGTTTTAAATTGGATAGCCATGTTCATTTATTGTAGTGATTTATGATAAATAAAAGTCTTGTACAGGCTCCCGGGACGCGTGGCCGAACGGAGCTAAGTCAGCCTAACTTGGTGAAGACCATTCCGGTTCGGCAACAGGTGTTGAAATATGGGTGCTTCAAAAATCAGAAGACTGACGTAATTGAAGTCGTCTTGATTTAGGCGTTGAAATATGGTTGCTTTAAAAATCAGAAGACTGACGTAATATGAGCAATGGCAAGACAATACAGGCAGGGTGAGGCCGAATACCTGGGGAGTCTTGTTCCAGAGCGTGTGAGCTTTGGCACAGATACAGGCGCTGCCCCCACCGCATGAAACGCATGGTTTGGCATTTGGGCCCTCAAACTTTCTTCAGAACCCAGCACAAACGAAGAGAAGATGAAGTGGTCATGCAATCTAATCGCCAATACTATGTTAGACAAAGATTTGGGGATAAGATGGCTACGATATGTGGCCCATCAGATTGTGAATTGATCTCATACGCACCAGTGATGGGTTTTTCCAGAAGACAGTGTGAGTCAAATAGAGTCGAGGGACTTCACTGTTCAATATGGATTCCGAGGTGCGGTTGCACAATGAAACTGCTTTTCAAACAGCCAAAGCGCCGGGTTCTGATCTGCATTTTGACGGTTAGCGGGTCAAGAGATTCTTGGCACATGTATCTAGCAGGTCTACTGCCCCGGCCCAATGGTTCGTCAGCCTCATATGGGACTCTCTGTCCAAACTGTTTATTGAGCTTTCCTTCATTGCCTCTCAAAGGCCGAGAAGCGCCGGAAACACGATCATTAGTTAGATATGAGCCACGTGCGAGATGGTGGCCAATTATAGTGAGAAAATATTTTCATGCAATTTCACCAAAATATTTTATGCAATCTTGCTGTTTGAACTCACTGTGATATTTTCATTAGATCAAAATTTATTATATTAAATAGTTTTATATATTTAATTATGTGTAAAAATAACTTTGATTGAAAATTCAAGGGGGCTATAGAAAATAAAACTTTTTAAAGTCACATAAAATCGTAAGATTTAATATTAATTTGCTAAGCAATTCATGTGTGCAAGAATATAACGCTAGGAAATAAAATTAATTAGCCCTAAGATATAGATTATCCATCTTTGAGGCAGCAAACAAATGGCTGCGCTTTTTGAAACATGTTGAATTAGGGTTAAGCAAATGCAGGCGTCCATCTCTCTTCATCTTATAATAAGTCAACGGAGATGCCATGGCTCATCCCTTACCCATCCCGATTATTAAAGAGATTGCATCAAGTGAACTTTTGATGCCCAAAGTTGGCTAAATGTGGGTGCTTCAGGAAGCCTTATGGACCGTTTCATTAATCTTTCCATGCTCAGGTCACCTTTTCTCCTTTTTAAATAGCTACTTATCCTTATACTTTCTAACATTAAAAAGAAAAATCTTTACAAAAGTTTTGAATGTGAAAGAAAACCACAACAATTTTTAAAAAGTGGGTGGGTGTCGTTGTTATTGCCAAAAAAAAAAAGAAAAAAGAAAAGGAAAGAAAGAAAGAAAGAAAGAAAGAAGAAGGAATACCAAGTCTAACCATGGGCGTGTCAAATATGGAGTTGGTCAGGCTCGATGACCTGAGACTGGGTCTGACAGAGAGGCTCAGACCTTTGTCTTTGTGGCAGCTTGTTCCTCTCAGCTATACATCCTTCCACTATACATCCGTCCATTTACCTTGTTAAAAATGGCATAATCCTGTATCATTTTTCGTTTGTAATTGACATTCTCGGCCTTTGACATGCCTTGAATTTGGCCATATCATGACTTCTATCTGTTGCTGTAGTCCAAGCTATATAGGCTAAAACCCATTCCACCTTGTTTCTTAAAATGAGATCACATGCAAGCCATGAAGCTTGAGACACGCAGTTTTTGCCTTTTCTAATTGATTTGAGAACTGAGATCGATGGTGTAGATGGCCAGATCATGTTCTCTCTCTCTCTCTCTCTCTCTCTCTCTCTCTCTCTCTCTCTCTCTCTCTCTCTCTCTCTCTCTCTCTCTCTCTCTCACGATGCAACTGATAACAAGTGTATAATGTCTCTCTCATGATGCAACTGATGACGAGTGTATAATGCGTGAACTCGCATGGCGCATGCCATATATTCGAAGAATTTACATGGCTGAGGCAAATACGGGCAATAATCAACGAAGGATGGCACAATACCTCAAATGTCAGAGTCACAAGCCCAACGACTTCAAACAACCCCTTCCCGTTTCTTCCATCCATCCAGTCTTTTCAACCACTCATAGGCCTGCGGTCAGTTGGCTACCATCAGAAGCTTCTAGTTATAATCGTGAATTTCACGAGACAGCCCTCATGCGCTGGCCAGATATGCCCACCTGACCCTCGGGCGATCATTCAGACCCTTGATGTGATGGTTACCAACTTCCCAAATTGAAATTAAAGTTGAAAAAGCTTTCCATTTACTTTTTTTCACACATTTTAATGTTACATGTATCTTAATTATTTAAATTTTATTTTTTTTATTATTATAATTATTTCTAATTGTTATTCTTTACAGGAAAATTGTATTTATTTTATTTTATCTTTATTAATTTATTTCTAATTATTATTTCTATTATATCAAATGGATCATTTTTTTTTATTTTTCTTTGTCCCGGCATTATTTTCTCATTTACCGCGGATCACCAATTCTCGGTTCATACACCTAAAAGTACGCAGATTTATTGTGAAAAAAAAAAAAAACCGCACGGACCTGTCTAAACAGGCCTGCTTTCCACGGTGGCTGCTATCAAATCAACCGTGAGGATGACCAAAAGTCTGCGGTTGATCTTTCTTCTACTCCGTTACTGCGTGTGGGCTGTAAAGTCTGTTGTCACCCAATAGCCGAAAATGTGGCACGTACTCGTTGCTCACGCCATGCAGCAGCGACTGAAGAAAAAGAATGCTGCTTTCCAATGTCAATCAGATTGGGTTGGGTTGAAGTAGATTCAATTGAAGTTGGAGTTTTTGAGTATTGTATAGAAGTCTTCATGAACAGGACGAGAGTTGGGTTACACCTAATTAATCTAAAATATGGAAATGAAAATGCAGTTGAGACGGTGGTAAATCCGCAACAGGTTTGTGGTGTTGAATTGACCCATTACTTCCTTGATGCATGAGACGCAAAGGAAAAGGAAATGGCACTAGCTTGGATGTGTTTTAAAACCTTCCATCACAGAAAATGCCAAATTCAATTTCACAGCCTCTTAGGGAGGTAATAAATTAAGGGTTAAGGGCAACTTGCATTTTTATCCCAACCTGTTTTCAAATTTCATAATTTTTACCCTGTAACTATTAATGTTAGATATTCTCCCTTACTTTTGAAAATGTCTTGAGAAAGACCCCTTCTGCCGGGGTTCATTAAAATATAATATGATATTTAATTGACTACATAGTGTAGTCAAAACTACACAATGCTCACAAAGTCTGTGTAGTCAACTAGATAGGGCTGAAATTTGTTTTTCAAAATTAGAGTATGGTGTATCTACCAAGTGAAAACATTTAAAGTAAGGTCCATGAAACTGATCCAAACCTTTATGCATCAAGATTGGGTCATGAACGATTTAAGGGCACCCTTTAATAGCCTTGATCATATTAAGATAGGCCATATAGTATTATCAAAATTTAACAATGCAAGGGCACTCATCTAGTAAAATATATAATTTCTATAATTTATCTTAATGATTTGTTCTATTAGTTATCAAAATCAAGTTAAACAAGATCTAAAAATACCCTTCAACAATCATCATCATACTAAGATGGGCCATAAAGTTAAACAAGATCAAAAAATAGCCTTCAACAATCATCATCATACTAAGATGGGCCATAATCTTTGATCGAATTTAACTATTCAAGAATGCTCATGTAGTCAAATTTCTAATTTTTGAGGTCCATCTTTATAATATGATCTGTCGGCTATAAAGATCAAGTCAAGCATAATCTAGAGATACCTTTTTAGTCATGATCATATTAAGGTTTCAAATAAAGTTCAATCAAAATTTGAATGTTTAAAGATGCTTATCTAGTCAAATCTCTAATTTCTAAGACTCATCTCTATGATATAACCCAACTAACATCAAGATAAGGTGGGGTATGGTCTAAGCATATTGTTATATGGCCCTAATTATTTTTAGATGGGTTTTCGGCCAAAGTTGACCATTTAAGGGCTTGAATTGTTGAACTTTTGATCGAATTTAGGATATTAGTAAAATAAATCCTTTAACTTTACTTAATTATGAATTAGATTTATATTTACAAAACAGACCATATAAGTTTTTGAACGTTCTAAAAGAAACATCACCGTTAACGTTGGCTTAATTTTTAAGCCATTAGCCTTGTAATTTTCTGTAAATAAGAAAACTGCCGCTAAATAGTTCCATTATGTCCCTTTGTGAAACCCTATCTAATCTAAGACATAGAAATCTAAAAATTACCATTAACGTAGCATCTATGTTTTCCTACAACAAACCTTATAACAATTTGTATATCTTTGTCTACAACTGACCAAAACCAAAACAGAAAAGAAGAGTAGTGAATTTCTGCCAAAGAAGAAAAGCAAAAGCAAAATTTGGTGGGTGTTTTATCGTCGACAAAGGTAAAATAGAAATTCATTGCTAGAAGTTCCGTGGTGGTTGTATTTGCTAGCAAAGAAAAAGAAAATGAGAGTAAATAGCAGCGAAATTTTTAACTCTCCAATGACTATACGCAGAGAATCGGATGTGATAATGAGTACTCTGGAAATAAAAATATTGACACAAATTAATTAAATGAAGCTGATCATCAGTCAAGTAGTGGCTGCGATGATGTGGAAATGGCAACAATGACAATAGCTAGGATTTCTTAGGAGAAAGATGAGAGTATTTTATTTTTTGAAAATTATTTAACGATCATTTAGTTAAGAAAGTTTTTTTTTGCAATATTCAGAAACCTATAAAATCTACTTTGTAAATATTCAAACTCATGAGGTCTAATTTGCAATTAAGAAAAGTTTGAGGGCTTACTTTACAAATAACACATTAAGTTTTGATTGATCCAAGGTCTGGCACAAACTTTAATGGCCATTAATCATAAGGGCCTATTTACAAAGTGTTATTAAAAGTAAGAAAAATATACATAATTAATAATTATAGGGTGAAAATTATAAAATTAAAAGAGGTTAGGATATAAATATAAATTGTCTTAATAATGTGCAAAGCAAAAAAGCCAAGGGGACATCTAGAAAAATTAATTAATTGTTTCAACCAATTTTATCAGAACCGGACCACACTAGTCAATCAAACTAACTCAACTGTGAACCTATCAGTTGACCATTTCAACCTAGCCCAATTTGGCTCACTGGTATAAGTTTTTTATTCTTAATATTTTTAATAGATTAAAATAATAAATTAAAGTAATATAGCATTATTGTAAAGATTTATATATCTAGATTAATATTTATAATTTATATTTTTTAAAATCATACTATATCATTTTCTAATTTTTATTTTTTTCTAAAAATATTAGAAAATGGTTAAACCAATGGGTTAAACTACTTAAACTATGAACTGGATGGCTGACCGATTTAACTACCAGTAAACCATTCTGGTTTTGATAACATTGGTTTCAACAATTATATGTCAAACGTGGTGCAATGTAGTCCTATATTAAAAAATAATGTAATTAATAATTGGTAAAATCTCTTGATTTCATGGAGGTAAAGTAGGATATTGGATTTTATGCATGAATGTTTGCTCGTTGACTCCCCATGGATAGATGACATGTAGTCATTAAGGGGTGCATTCATTGTAGTGTAAATGTGTAAATGACACAAATAAGTAAAAGAAGTGCAAAAGTTACTTTTATTATTAGCATTATTTAATGTAACATTTAACTTTATATAATAACCATACTTTTCATATCATTTTCTATTGATTTTTTAAAGAGATCTATATTATTTTATTTTTATTCAAGTTACAACTAACATCAATTTTATATTATGGACATTCTTATCTTTTTGTTATATTTCTTTTGTAAATTATTCTTTTACAACTCTTTTATAGGTGTATTTGGGAACCTGGAGAAAATGTTGGAAAAAATAATATAAAAAAGTTGAGAAAAAGTAAGGAAAATGATATAATATACTTGGAGATAATGATTATAAATAAAATGAATAAAGATAAAATAAATAGATTTTTTATATAAAAAGATGAATAATAATAATTAAAAATATAATTAATAATCAAAAAATATATTATTAAGTAGTTAGAATGTCAAATTTCATCAAAATGAGTAAAAACGTTGATAGAAAACAGTAGACAACTTTTCCACCCTTTTCTCCTTTGTTTCCAAACACACCATGAACAAAATTGCAATTATGCATGTAGATTTTAAATATACCAACAAAATGGTATTTGCACTAAAAAAATGGATTTAAAAAAGAGAGAGAAATTAGTTAGCATATTCGAGTTTACCGTGTACTTGCCACATGAAGGCTTAAAAGACATATTCATCCAATAAAATTTTACCCAAACGCTTATGCGATGAGTATATGGTATACTTGATTACAATAACTAATTAATCAAAGGAAGGGAAATAAACTGTTTAATTTAGCTTATGAATGATTTGTGCATTTCCAAATGGCAAGCTGGCGTTAACCGTCGCAGTGTGGTCTTAAAACTCAAAAGCCTTCCTGTAAAGGTCTTCGGCCATTTCTATCTCTATTGCCTGGGAATTTGTAGCCCCTTACAGTGTAATGGATTGATGCTCACATAAACCGTTGAGTACCAGCAGCTGTTGGATTTTTGGATCATCATCGTCTATATTAATTGTAGTGTATGGGTCCCATAGTCAACCGCAGCAAACAAAAGGGGGATCTATCCGTCACACGTATTGTTTCTTTGCCTAAGATGTCATCAGGCATCAGCCCCTCCACCACTTAAAAGTTCAAACATGCAAAACTTAGCCATTAAGAAAAAAATCCTGGGATTAAAATGAGTCATCATACCATAATTGTTAAAGGCCTAAGGCACACAAAAGTGCAAAGGACTTTTGGGGCCTATGCGCAAGGCTTACTGCTAAGGTGTGTATTATATAAAATCAAATAAATTTAATTATCTATGTTATTTATAAGAATAAAATAATAAAATTATTCAAATATTAAATATAATCCAATAGAGGCACTAATTTTGGTTAAATCAATAAAGTAAGAGAAGATTGGAGAGGTTGGAGTCTTAATAGAATGTGGAAAGTTTTTTCATTTAATATTTGTTTAGTAAAGTTTCATGGAGGCACCAACTACACCTCAAGGCAAGGCACAAGGAGTGAGCATGTGAGCTTGAGCCTAGGCGCACGCCTTTAACAAGCCATACCAAGTTTGACATAAATCCAACTGCCTATTCAAATATAGGCCATTTTTAACGCTAGCTCTGGTTATATAT
>JAYJMB010002659.1:0-15029 GCA_036873735.1 Pouteria campechiana
TCATTTGCTTCTAAACTCATGAAATCATCTACTTATCTAGGAATTGCAATCAATAGTGCATTTGGCATTTGGCTTAATTCCATAGTTGCACTTCTAAACTCGGATTGTCATGTTCATTTCCCTAAATGCATGGGAATATCTCGTTGTAGAAAAAGCATCGAGTATTATAGTACAGATGACTTCCTTAGAGTAAACATAAGCATTCATGTTCTCACGGTGCTCAACAACAAAAATTGTCTTCTTGACTTTCTTACCTCATGAATTCATCTGCTAATTAGGGAATTGCAATCAAAAGAAACTTTGATTGTTATTTTGGAGTACATTGTATGCTTTTAGAATTTACAATAATTTGACAATTCCACTCCTAATTCAAGTCTTCCATTATTAATATTCCAAATGATGGGATATACCTTATTGTAAAAAATGTAGGGAGCACTATAGCCTTTCAGATATCCACGAAGGAGATAAAGGCATTCAGGTTCTTGCAATTCTCAACACATTGAAATTGCCTTCATTAATATTTATTCTCATGAATTAATCTACTTCTTCGCAATTTGCAATCAATCATGCCATCAGCCTGTCATTGAGAGCTCTCATGGAGCTCCAGACTTGAAATCGTCATCATTCACTTCTAAACTCATGAAATCATCTACTTATCTAGTAATTGCAATCAATAGTGCATTTGGCATTTGACTTAATTCCATAGTTGCACTTCTAAACTTAGAATTTCATGTTCCTATCCCTAAATGCATGAGAATATATAGTTGCAGAAAAAGCATTGAGTATTATAGTACCGATGACTTCCTTAGAGCAAACAAATGCATTCAAGTTCTCACGATTCCAAGCAATGAAAATTATCTTCTTGATTTTCTTACCTCATGAATTCATCTACTTATCAAGGAATTGCAATCAACTACAACATTGGTTGTTACTTGAGGGCACAATCTATGCTTTTAGCATTTGAAATAATTCGACAATTCCACTCCTTATTCGGGTCTTCATGATTAATTTGCCAAACATCGTGAAATACATTATTGTGAAAAATGAAGGGAGGATTATAATAGTTCAAATTTCCTTAGAGGCGATGAATGCATTTGAGTTCTCGAAATTCTTGACACATTGAAATTACATTCATTAGCATTTAATCTCATGAAATCATCTACTTCTTCGGGCATTACAATCAATCATGACTTTCATCTATCATTGATAGCACTTAGAATGCTTTTTGCATTCTTATTAATTCAATAGTTGACTATTAAATTGGGATGTATCCAGTTAATATACCAAATCCAAAGGAAAACTTGAGTTGATAAAAAATATTTTGTATTATAGTACTTCACATCACCTTAGGGCAGATTGAAGCTTTTGAGCTCTCATGGAGCTCAACACTTCAAATTGTCATCATTTGCTTCTAAACTCATGAAATCATCCACTTAACTAGGAATCACAATCAATAGTGCATTTGGCATTTGGCTTAATTCCACAATTGCGCTTCTAAACTCAAACTTTCATGTTCATTTCCCTAAATGCATGGGAGTATCTTGAGGTAGAAAAATCATATAGTATTATAATACTTACAACTTAGAGAAAACATGAGCATTCATGTTCTCATGGTGCTCAACAATGAAAATTATCTTCTTGATTTTCTTACCTTGCAAATTCATCTCTTTATCAAGGAATTGCAATCAACAGCAACATTGGTCATTATTTGAGGGTACAATGTACATTTTTCCCATTTGCAAGAATTCAACAATTCCACTCCTTATTTCGGTCTTCCATGATTAATTCGCCAAACATTCTGACATAACTATTTGCCAAAATTATTGAGATCATTATGGTAGTTCAGATTTCCTTAGTGGAGATAAAGGCATTCAAGTTCTCCCAATTCTCAACACTCTAAAATTTTATTCATTTGCATTTAAAATTGGTAATTAATCTACTTATTCGCATATTGCAATCAATCATGACGTCGGCCTATCATTTAGAGCACAAAGAATTATTTTCGAGATTCAGATTAATTCAATAATTTCACTATTAAATTGGGTTGTCCATGATCCATATATCAAATCCAAAGGAAAACATGACTTGATAAAAACTATTTTGTATTATAGTACTTCATATGTCCTTAGGATGGTGGATAGATGCATTTAAGATCTCATGAAGCTCAACACTTTAAATTGTCATCATTTGTTCCTAAACTCGTGAAATCATCAAGTTATCGGGGAATCACAAACAATAGTTTCTTTGGCATTTGGCTTAATTCCACAATCGAACTTCAAAACTAGGTCATTCACAATCATTTTTCTAAATGAAAGGGAATATCTCACTGCAAAAAAAAGTATTGAGTATTATAGTATTGATGATTACCTTAGAGCAAACATAAGCATTCCAGTTCTCATGGTGCTCAACAATGAAAATTGTCTTCTTTAGCTTCAAACCTCATGAATTCATCTGCTTATCTGGGAATTGCAATCAACAACAACATTGGTTGATATTTGAGAGTACAATGTACGCTTTTACCAATTGCAATAATTTGACAATTTCACTCCTTATTTGCGTCTTCCATGATTAATTTCCAAAATGCCTTGACATACATTATCACAAAAAATGTAGGGAGCATTATAGTAGTTCTGATTTCATTAGAGGAGATAAAGGCATTTGAGTTCTAGAAATTCTCAACACATTAAAATTACCTTCATTAGCATTTACTCTCATGAAATCATCTACTTTTTCAGGGATTGCAATCAATCCTTACTTTCATCTGTCAATCAATCATTACTTTCATCTGACATTGATAGCACTTAGAATGCTTTTTAGCATTCTAATTAATTCAATAATTGACTTTTAAATTGGATGTACCTGATCAATATACCAAATCCAAAGGAAAACTTGAGTTATTAAAAAGTATTTTGTTTAATAGTACTTCACATCTCCTTAGGGAGGATTGAAACATTTGAGCTCTCATGAAGCTCAACACTTGAAATTGTCATCATATTCACTTCTAAATTCATGAAATCATCTAATTATCTAGGAATCGCAATCAATAGTGCATTTGGCATTTTGCTTAATTTCATAATTGCACTTCTAAACTTGACTTCCATGTTCATTTCCCTAAATGCATGGGAATATCTCACTGCAAAAAAAGCATTGAGTATTATAGTACTGATGACTTCCTTAGAGAAAACATAAGCATTCATGTTCTCATGGTGATCAAGAAAAAAAATTGTCTTCTTGACTTCTTACCTCATGAATTCATCTGCTTATTGGGGAAATGCAATCAACAGCAACATTGATTGTTATTTTAGAGTACATTTTATGCTTTAACATTTACAATAATTTGACAATTCCACTCATAATTCAAGTCTTCCATTATTAATATTCCAAACGATGGGAAATACCTTGTTGTGAAAAATGTAGGGAGCACTATAGCCTTTCAAATATCCATGGAGGAGATAAAGGCATTCGAGTTCTCACAATTCTCAACACATTGAAATTGCCTTCATTAACATTTAATCTCATGAATTAATCTACGTCTTCACACATTGCAATAAATCATGACATTGGCCTATCATTGAGAGCACTCACGGAGCTCCAGACTTGAAATTGTCATCATTCGCTTCTAAACTCATGAAATCATCTACTTATCGAGGAGTCACAATCAATGGTGCATTTGGCATTTGGCGAAACTCCATAATTGCACTTCTAACCTAGGAATTTCATGTTCCTATCCCTCAATGCATGGGAATATATCGCTATAGAAAAAGCATCGAGTATTATAGTACGGATGATTTCCCTAGAGCAAACAAATGCAGTCATGTTCTCATGATTCTTAGCAAGTAAAATTATCTTTTTAATTTTCTTACCTTGCGAATCCATCTACTTATCAAGGAATTGCAATCGATTGCAACATTGGTTATTATTTGAGAGCACAATGCATGCTTTTAGCATTTGAAATAATTCAATAATTCAACTCCTTATTTGGGTCTTCATGATTAATTTGCTAAACATCATGACATACATTATTGCAAAAAATGAAGTTACCATTATAGTAGTTCAAATTTCATCAGAGGAGATAAGCACATTCAACTTCTCAAAATTCTCAACACATTGAAATTTCATTCATTAGCATTTAATCTCATGAAGTCATCTACTTCTTCTGGCATTGCAATCAATTGTGACTTTCGTCTATCATTGATAGCACTTACAATACTTTTTAGCATTGTGATTAATTCAATAATTAACTATTAAATTGGGATGTACCTGGTCAATATACCAAATCGAAAGGAAAATTTAAGATGATAATAAGTACTTTGTATTATAGTACTTCATGTCTCCTTATGGCAGATTGAAGCATTTGAGCTCTCACAGGGCTCAATCAATACCTGAAATTGTCATCATTCGCTTCTAAACTCATGAAATCATCTACTTATCTAGGAATCGCAATCACTGGGGCATTTGGCATTTGGCTTAATTCCATAATTGCACTTCTAAACTCTAACTTTCATGCTCATTTCCCTAAATGCATGGGAATATCTTGAGGTAAAAAAAGCCTTGAGCATTATGACTTACTTAGAGAAAACATAAGCATTCATGTTCTCACGGTGCTCAACAATGAAAATTATCTTCTTGATTTTCTTACCTCGCGAATTCATCTACTTATTGAGGAATTGCAATCAACAGCAACATTGGTTATTATTTGAGAGTACAATGTACATTTTTCCCGTTTGCAATAGTTCAGCAATTCCACTCCTTATTTTGGTCTTCCATGATTAATTCGCCAAACATTGTGACATACCTTATTGCCAAATATGTAGGGAGCATTATAGTAGTTCAGATTTCCTTAGAGGAGATAAAGGGATTCGAGTTCTCCCAATTCTTAACACATTGAAATTGTATTCATTTGTATTTAATCTCGCTAATAAATCTACTTTTTCGCACATTGCAATCAATCATGACGTCGGCCTATCATTGAGAGCACTAAGAATTCTTTTCAACATTTGGATTAATTCGATAATTTCACTATTAAATTGGGTTATCCATGATCCATATACCAAAACCAAAGGAAAACTTGACATGATAAAAAGTATTTTGTATTATAGTACTTCATATGCCTTTAGAGCTGTGGATAGAAGCATTTGAGCTCTTGCGGAGCTCAACACTTGAAATTGTCATCATTCATTTCTAAACTCATGAAATCATCAACTTATCTGGGAATCACATTCAATAGATTCTTTGGCATTTTTCTTAATTTTACTATTTTACTTCTAAACTGAGTCCTTTAGGATCATTTTCCTAAATGAAAGGGAATATTTCATTGCAGAAAAACTATTGAGTATTATGGTATTGATGATTACCTTTGAAAAAACATAAACATTCATGTTCTCATGATGCTCAACAACGAAAATTGTCTTCTTGATTTTTTTACCTCTTGAATTCATCTGCTTTGCTGGGAATTGCAATTAACAGCAACATTGGTTGATATTTGAGAGTACAACGTACTCTTTTAGCATTTGCAATAATTCGACAATTCCACTCCTTATTCGGGTCTTCCATTATTAATTTGCCAAACGCCGTGATGAATATTATCTCAAAAAATGTATGGAGCATTGTAGTAGTTCTAATCTCCTTAGAGGAAATAAAGGCATTCAAGTTCTCAAAAATCGCAACTCATTAAAATTACTTTCATTAGTATTTAATCTCACAAAATCATCTACTTCTTCTGGCATTGCAATCAATTGTAACTTTCATCTGTCATTTATAGCACTTAAAATGCTTTTTAGTATTCTAATTAATTCAATAATTGACTGTTAAATTGGGATGTACTTGTTAGTTGATAAAAAGTATTTTGTATTATAGTACTTCACATCTCCTAAGGGAAAATTGAAGCATTTGAGCTCTTATGGAGCTTAACACTTGGAATTGTCAATTTTTTCTTCTGAACTCATGAAATCATCTACTTATCTAGGAATCGCAATCAATAGTGCATTTGGCATTTGACTTAATTCTACAATTGTACTTCTAAACTCAGACTTTCATGTTCATTTCCCTAAATGCATGGGAATATCTTGCTACAGAAAAAGCATTAAGTATTATAGTACTAATGACTTCCTTAGAGAAAACATAAGCATTCATGTTCTCAGGATGCTTAACAACGAAAATTGTCTTTTTGACATTCTTACCTCACGAATTCATCTGCTTATCAGGGAATTGGAATCAACAGCAACATGGGTTGTTATTTGAGAGTACATTGTATGCTTTTAACATTTGCAATAATTCAATAATTCCACTCCTAATTTGGGTCTTCCAAGATTAATATTCCAAATGTTGTGACATAACTTATTGCAAAAAATGTAGAGAGCATTATAGAAGTTCAGATTTCCTCAGAGAAGATGAAGGCATTCGAGTTCTTGTTATTCTCAACACATTGAAATTACCTTCATTAGATTTAATCTTGTGAATTAATCTACTTCTTCCCACATTACAATCAATCATGACAATGACTTGTCAGCATTCGAATTAATTCGATAATTCCACTGTTAAATTGGGTTGTCCATGATTCATATACCAAATGCAAAGGAAAACTTGACTTAATAACAAGTATTTTGTATTATAGTACTTTATATGTCCTTAGATTGGTGGATAGAAGCATTTGAGCTCTCATGGAGCTCAACACTTTAAATTATCATCAATCATTTCTAAACTCACTAAATCATCTTATCTGGGAATTGCAATCAATAGTTTCTTTAGGAATTGGTTTAATTTCACAATTGCACTTCTAAACTAGGTCTTTCACGATCATTTCCCAAAATGAAAGGGAATATCTTGCAGCAAAAAAAGCATTTAGTATTATAGTAATGAAGAATACCTTAGTGCAAACATATGCATTCGTGTTCTCACGGTGCTCAACAATGAAAATTACCTTCTTTAGCATCTAACCTCATGAATTCATCTACTTATTGGTGAATTGCAATCAACAATAACATTTGTTTATATTTCAAAGTATGATGTATGCTTTCAACATTTTAAATAATTCAAAATTTCCACTCCTTATTTGAATCTTCATGATTTATTTGCCAAACATCATGAAAAATGTTATTGTGAAAAATGTACGAAGCATTATAGTAGTTCGGATTTCCTTGGAGGAGACAAAAGGCATTCAAGTTCACAAAATTCTCAACACATTGAAATAACCTTCAATAGCATTTAATCTCACGAAATCATCTACTTCTTCAGGCATTGTAATCAATCGTGACTTTTGTCTATCATTGGTAGCACTTAGAATGCTTTTTAGCATTCTGATTAATTCAATAATTGATAGTTAATTTGGGATGTACCCGGTCAATATACCAAATCCAACAGAAAACATGAGTTGATAAAAAGTATTTTGTATTATATTGCTTCACATCTCCTTAGAGGAGATTGAAGCATTTGAGCTCTCACAGAGCTCAACACTTGAAATTATCATCATTCGCTTCTAAACTCATGAAATCATCTCCTTATCTGGGAATCCCAATCAATAGTGCATTTGGCATTTGGCTTAATTCAACAATTGCACTTTTAAACTCGAAATTTCATGTTCATTTCCCTAAATGCATGGGAATATCTCGCTAAAGAAAAAGCATTGAGTATTATGGTACTAATGACTTCCTTAGAACAAACATAAGCATTCATGTTCTCATGATGCTCAACAACAAAAATTGTCCTATAGATTTTTTTACCTTGCGAATTCATCTGCTTTTCAAGGAATTGCAATCAAAAGCAGCATTGGTTGTTATTTGAGAGAACAATGTATGCTTTTTCTTAGCATTTGAAATAATACAACAATTCCACTCCTTATTTGGGTCTTTGTGATTAATTTTCCCAACATTGTGACATACATTATTGCAGAAAATGTAGGGACCATTGTAGTAGTTTAGATTCCTTACAGGAGATAAATACATTCAAGTTCTTGAAATTCTCAACACATTAAAATTACCTTCATTACCAATTAATCTGACAAAATCATCTACTTGTTTGGGCATTACAATCAATCATGACTTTCATCTATCATTGATAAAACTTAGAATGCTTTTAGCATTCTGATTAATTCTATAATTGACTGTTAAATTGGGATGTACTTGGTCAATATACCAATCCAAAGGAAAACTTGAGTTGATAAAAAGTATTGTGTATTATAGTACTTAACATCTCCTTAGGGCGGATTGAGTCATTTGAGCTCTCCCATGGAGGTCGACGCTTGAAATTGTCATCATTCGCTTCTAAACTCATGAAATCATCTACTTATCTAGGAATCACAATCAATAGTGCATTTGGCATTTGGCTTAATTCTATAGTTGCACTGCTAAACTTGGACTTTCATGTTCATTTCTCTAAATGCATGGGAGTATCTCGTAGCAGAAAAAGCATTGAGTATTATAGTACTGATGACTTCCTTAGAGCAAACATAAGCATTTATGTTCTCAAAGTGCTCAACAATGAAAATTGTCTTTTTGACATTCTCACCTCGCAAATGCATCTCCTTATTAGCGAATTAGAATCAACAAAAACATGGGCTGTTATTTGAGAGTACATTGTATGCTTTTAGCATTTGCAATAATTTGAAAATTCCACTACTAATTCTAGTCTTCCATGATTAATGTTCCAAATGTTGTGGCATACTTTATTGCAAAAAATGTAGGGAGCATTATAGAAGTTTAGATTTCCTCTGAGGAGATGAAGGCATTTGAGTTCTCGCAATTCTCAACACACTGAAATTGCCTTCATTAGTATTTAATCTTATGAATTAATCTACTTCTTAGCACATTGTAATCAATCATGACAATGGCCTATCATTGAGAGCACTAAGTATGCTTTTCAGCATTTGGACTAATTCGATAATTGCACTGTTAAATTGGGTTGTTCTTGATTCATATACCAAATCCAAAGGAAAATTAGACTTAATAAAAAGTCTTTTGCATTATAGTATTTCTTATGTCCTTAGAGCGGCAGATAGAAGCATTTGAGCTCTCACAAAGCTCAACACCTTAAATTGTCATCATTCATTTCTAAACTCACAAAATCATCAACTTACTCGGGAATCATGATCAATAGTTTCTTTGGAATTTGGCTTAATTCCACAATTGCACTTCTAAATTGGGTTTATAACGATCATTTCCCTAAATGAAAGGCAATATTTCGCTCCTCAACAACAAAAATTGCCTTCTTTAGCTTCTAACCTCATGAATTCGCTACTTATCAGTGAATTGCAATCAACAGCAACATTCGTTTACATTTCAGAGTACAATGTATGCTTTCAGCATTTTAAATAATTCAAACTTTCTACTCCTTATTCGGGTCTTCATGATTTATTTGCCAAATGCCAAATGCTGTGACATACTTTATTACAAAAAGTGTAAGGAGCATTATAATAGTTCGGATTTCCTTGGAGGAGATAAAGGCATTCGAGTTCTTGAAATTCTCAACACATTGAAATTACCTTCTTTAGCATTTAATCTCATGAAATCATCTAGTTCTTTGGGCATTGCAATCAATTGTGACTTCCGTCTATCAATGATAGCACTTAGAATGCTTTTTAGCATTCTGATTAATTCAATAATTGATTGTTGAATTGGGATGTACTTGGTTAATATACCAAATCCAATGGAAAATGTGAGTTGATAAAAAGTATTTTGTATTATATTACTTCACATCTCCTCAGAGTGGATTGCAGCATTTGAGCTCTCACGGAACTCAACACTTGAAATTGTAATCATTCACTTCTAAACTCAGGAAACCATCTACTTATCTGGGAATCGTAATCAAAAGTGCATTTGGCATTTGGCTTAATTAAACAAGTGCACTTCTAAACTCAAAATTTCCTGTTTATGTTCCTAAATGCATGGGAATATCTCGCTAATGAAAAGGCATTGAGTATTATAGTATTGATGACTTTCTTAGAGCAAACATAAGCATTCATGTTCTCATGATGCTCAAGATCAAAAATTACCCTCTTGATTTTCTTACCTCACGAATTCATTTGGTTATTAGGGAATTGCAATCAACAGCAACATTTGTTATTATTTGAGAGAACAAAGTACACTTTAGCATTTGAAATAATTTGACAATCCCACTCCTTATTCAGGTCTTCAACATTAATTTGCCAAATGTCGTGACATATATTATTGTGAAAATGTAAAGACCATTATAGTAGTTCAGATTTCCTTAGGGCAGATAAATGCATTCGAGTTCTCAAAATTCTCAACACATTGAAATTACCTTCATTAGCGTTTCATCTCACAAAATCATCTACTTCTTCGGGCATTGCAATCAATTGTGACTTTTGTCTATCATTGATAGCACTTAGAATGCTTTTTAGCATTCTGATTAATTCAATAATTGACTGTTAAATTGGATGTACATGGTCAATATACCAAATCCAAAGGAAAAACTTGAGTTAATAAAAAGTATTTTGTTTAATAGGTATTCACATCTCCTTAGGGCTGATTGAAGCAATTGAGCTCTCACGGAGCTCAACACTTGAAATTATGATCATTCACTTCTAAACTCATGACATCATCTACTTATCTTGGAATCGCAATCAATATTGCATTCGACATTTGGCTTAATTACACAATTGCACTTCTAAACTCGGACTTTCATGTTCCTATCCCTAAATGCATGGGAATATCTCGCTAACGAAAAAGCATTGAGTATTATAGTACTAATGACGTCCTTAGAGCAAACAAAAGCATTCATGTTCTCACAATGCTCAACATAAAAATTATCCTCTAGATTTTCTTACTTCGCGAATTCATTTGAAATAATTTGACAATCCCATTCCTTATTGAAGTCTTCAACATTAATTTGCCGAATGTCGTGACATATATTATTGCAAAAAACGTAAAGACCATTATAGTAGTTCAGATTTCTTAGGGCAGATAAATGCATTCAAGTTCTCGAAATTCTTAACACAATGAAATTAGCTTCACTAGCTTTTAATCTTATGAAATCATCTACTTCTTTAAGCATGGAAATCAATCATGACCTTCATCTATCATTGATAGCACTTAGAATGCATTTTTGCATTCTGATTAATTCAATAATTGACTGTTAATTTGGGATGTACTTGGTCAATATACCAAATCTAATGGAAAACGTGAGTGGATAAAAAGTATTTTGTATTATATTACTTCACATCTCCTTAGGGTGGTGTAAGGCCCTGGAAATTTCAAAAATGTAAATTTTCACTATTGTAAAGTTTCGATAATTTTTCTAGAGTGGCATATTGTAAAATTGAATTTTTATGGAATTTTATTATCAAAAAATTATAAAAATGGATGAAATATCTATATTAATGTGAGGATCATGAGGAATTATGTTAATTAATAATTAATAGGTGAAGAAAAATTAAAAATTATATGTGGAAAGCCAAAAAACTGAGTTATCGATAATTTATAAAAAATTCAATTTAATTAAAAACTAAATGATAAAATTATGGAAATAATAGATGGGAAATTGATTTGGGTATATGATATATCAAATGGATGACTCACATGTGTAAAGAATGATAATTTGATGGTATTTTAAAAATTCAAGAGAGTAAATGTGCATAGAAGTGGGTGGAGCATAGACTACCAAAATAAAAAAACAATATAAAAAGTGTATTTTTACAATGCCCATCCCATTTCCATTGTTCTCATCTTCTAGCCCATGCTAGCCATTATAAACCCTCTTTCCCCATCATTCCAATTTTCCATTTTAGGCAATTTTGCTTCAAGTGATCCATAGCAAATGTTGATTCAAGTAATTAGTGGGCCATAGGATGTATTTTCTCTTGAGATCAAGAAGCGGTAGTCACCCAAACATGATGAAATATTACTGATCAGTGGGACCCACCAAAGAAATTTGAAGATTAAGGTAAGTGCTTAATTTAATTTAAATGGTGATGATGTTTATGAAAGAATATTATACAAAAGTTGATTTATCTTTAATGAATTTCAAACCCTAATTCAAGGGGGTTTGCTGAAAATTTTAATAGGGAATTAAGGTATTGTTAGAGGGTGGAAATTGAAGTGTGAGGGCTGTGTAAAATTGCTTAATTAATTAAGGTAAGCAGATATTTGTTTTAAGTAATTCTAAGTTCAATTTGATTTCTTTGAATAATTACAATTTGGGCACTTGTAATCTGAAATTTTTGTATATGAGTTACATGATTTTAAACATGCATTATCTACCCAATGCAACCATAATTAATTTATTGTATTAGCATGAATTAAATTGTGCACTGATAGAATGCCTTACCAAGTACCCCTCTTGAGGTTGATTAAAACCCAATTTAGTGATGTTATTTTGTAAAAATAAAAATATGGGGTTAAAATAAATATAACTAAATACTATCATATCAAATTTCATGAAAAAATTCTATCTTTTGACCCCTCAAAAAATATGAATATTAAATATCCTAAAAATGAGATGATAGCGTCCCACCGTTTTGAAATTTTGCTTTATTTTTAATGTTTTCATTTTGAATCAATTTAAGCTAAAAGTTTTACCACAATTCTATTATATTATGAAAAATTGATGTAAAAATTTTGAGGGGCACAGGAGATGTATAATTTCATCTAATATGTTTTCTTTATATTTTCATATTTTAATTTTAAATTGATTAATTAACATTATTTTGACCTCAAATTTGGATCAAACATTTTTTATATTATTGAAAATATAAAAAAATACTTTTATTTCAATTTGATATTTATAAACTAGTAAATAAGAATTTTATTTTAGAAATTATGTATATGTATTCTACGGCCCTAGGAGTGCTGATAAATTTCAGTTTTGGCTCCTAATTGGCACAGAGCCTAGTGTGGCTCATAGATATATATATATATATATATATATATATTATAATGGCCATGGGACTAACCTGTGTCTGCCATGTGGCGAGGAGTGACCTGGTTGGCTAGTGGGTGGTTGTTTGGGCAGTCGGGCGTTGCTATTGGCCTAGATGGCCTAATTGCTATGATTGGCTGAGTAGCTTGTGTAGGTGTATTTATGGAGATGGGTAATCTTATGAAGTGATGAGTGCAGGGTGCCATTGGATACAGCAATATGACTGTGTGGGCCTAGTAGGCTTCTAGCCAGGAGTGCCAGGATGGACCTGACGCACTAAAGAGTGAAAAGGTAGTGGTCTGGTTTGTGTGCCTCTCAGGAAGGAATGTGTGGATAATGGTGGAGTAGTATACTAGTATAAAAGATAATTGTGGATTGGCAAAAAAAAAAAAAGGGCAGTATGACATATCGAGATTCAAGCCAGTATTGACCGCTTAACTATGTATATGATATCATTATGAGTATGTGTATGAAATAATTAATAAGATCTTAATATTAAAATGTTAATAAACTTGGCCACTGACTGACTGTGACATCCCGCATATGGCATGGGATATTTTGCCTGTTTGCATCATTATTTACTACTCTATTTGTCATTGTTTATTATATTATTTATAGTCATATTTTTTCGCTTACCTGCTTACTGAGTTCTGCCCAGACTCACCCCTTTATTTAAATTTTTAGTTGACAGGTCAGAGGATGGAGCCCAACAGGGTGTTGGGTCTTGTGACGGGGCTAGGGCGTGACATAATAGAGGCTTTACTCCATTTTATGATGTATGATGATGTATATTATTGGATGGATTTTGGATGTATATTAGACCTGTATCATTACTTAATTTTACAGCATTTCATTTTATGGCGTGGGTGTATATAATTTGATAGCTAGGGTATAGTGTACGTTGATCTTGGTCTGTGGGTGTTATGGTGATGTGTGTTTTGGAGGCGGCAGTTATATAATTTGTGTAGAAAATGGTAGGGCCTAGAGGTGGCCAGATTATATTTGCATATTTGAGGGTATTTGTTATATAATTATTATGGTTAAACATGTTGTATACAGGATAATGGTGGTAAATCAAGAGAGACTTCATTGGAATTTTCTCTAAATTTACCACTAGTAAGGCTCCAGGGAGGAGGGGTGTTACAGGGGGATTGAAGCATTTGAGCTCTAACAGAGCTCAACACTTGAAATTGTCTTCATTTACTTCTAAACTCATGAAATCATCATGTATCTGGGAATCGCAATCAATAGTGCATTTGGCATTTGGCATTTGTCTTAATTCAACAATTGTACTTCTAAACTTCGACTTTAATGTTCATTTCCCTAAATTCATGAGAATATCTCGCTATAGAAAAAGCATTGAGTATTATAGTACTAATGACTTCCTTAGAGCAAACATAAGCATTCATGTTCTCATGGTTCTCAATAACAAAAATTGTCTTCTTGACTTTCTTACCTCATAAATTCATCTGCTTATTGGGGAATTGCAATCAACAGAAACTTTGATTGTTATTTTAGAGTACATGGTATGCTTTTAGAATTTACAATAATTTGACAATTCCACTCATAATTCAAGTCTTTCATTATTAATATTCCAAATGATGGGACATACCTTATTATGAAAAATGTAGGGAGCACTATAGCCTTTCAGATTTCCACAAAGGAGATAAAGGCATTCAAGTTCTCAAAATTCTCAACACATTGAAATTGCCTTCATTAACATTTAATCTTATGAATTAATCTACTTCTTCGCAAATTGCAATCAATCGTGACATCGGCCTATCATTGAGAGCTCTCACGGAACTCCAAACTTGAAATCGTCATCATTCGCTTCTAAACTCATTAAATCATCTACTTTTCTAGGAATTGCAATCAATAGTGCATTTGGCATTTGGCTTAATTCCATAGTTACACTTCTAAACTCGGACTTTCATGTTCATTTCCCTAAATGCATGGGAATATCTTATTGTAGAAAAAGCATTGAGTATTATAGTACTGATGACTTCCTTAGAGCAAACATAAGCATTCATGTTCTCATGGTTCACAACAACAAAAATTGTCTTCTTGACTTTCTTACCTCATGAATTCATCTGCTTATTGGGGAATTGCAATCAACAGAAACTTTGATTGTTATTTTAGAGTACATTGTATGCTTTTAG
>JAYJMB010002660.1:0-15027 GCA_036873735.1 Pouteria campechiana
AATGAAGAAAATGTATCATAATTTGTGATGAATGGTTGTATCTAGGTGGATAGCCCTATTTTCAAGGGAGACTCTGTTCAATTTTTTATAGAACTAAGGTCAATATATCTATATATATCAAAGTAACCCACCCTAGAGGTGGAAAAAATCATGGTATAATCATGTGGATTTATGGTATAAAGTTGAGTAACGACCCCAGGAGGGCGGGGCGTTACGTTAACACAAGTTAATCATGCCACATGTTCTCAATAACATTTCTTCAAACACCAATTAGGCAACTTTCAATTTTCATATTTGCAACTACTATCCAATTCAGTTTTCTTTCCAAAACTACTTATATACATAGCTTAACTAAAATTATATCAAAATTTACATTCAAAGTACTCATTTCACTACTCAATGTTTTCTCCATTTCCAACCTCTCAATCCCCAAATTGACTCCATAAGCTAGAATTAAAGAAATCTATCTAACTAAAATGGATGATTACTAATAGAAATCACTTACCACTCAGTTTTCCTCAATTAAAATTCCCAATCCAAGCTATAGAGAAAAATCCCAAATTTTTCCTTCAATCCTATAGTCACAATCCACTAAGATTGACATTCTTTCGATGCCGAAGTGTTACTAGATCAGCTACCGTCAATTTCTAAGATATTTGGCATCAAATTCTACATGTTCTAAAAATTTTTGTACCTTGGGAACGATGGGAGAAGAAGCTAAACATGAAATGGGGTTTTTTGGGATGACGATGGAGCACTTTAAGCTATTCTCTTATGGTGCTCCAATGGTGCATGGCTCCAAGTGCACTTGCAGCCTCAACCTACTAGGGATGTATTCTGCTATATTTTACCTTCCAGTAAATTATAATGTGTAGCTCATTAGCCATAATCATCATGATTTTCCATTTCTATTTACCAATTGCCATATAGCTACTGTCAAATTCCAATTGTAGTAGAAGTTTACATGCTACCAAATTTCAAAGCCTCACATTCTACCCCCCTTAAAAAAAGTTTAGTCCTCGAAACTTAATTAAATAAGGATACTTTGTTCTCATCAGCTCTTCCAGTTCCCAAGTCGCTTCTTCTTCTGAGTGGTAATCCCATTGTACTTTCACTATATGAATAGTCTTGTTTCTCAATTATTTTTCTATGTTATCCAATATTCAAATTAGTTGCTCAACATATTGCAAATTTTCATTAATTTGTATTCTTCAAGTGTCAGTATGTGGGATGAATCAAGTTCATATCTTCTTAGAGATGACACATGGAATACATTGTGAATTCCACTCAATAATGGGGGCAAGGCAATGCAATATGCCACTTTACCAATTTGCTCTAAAATCTCATAAGGACCAATATATCTTGGACTTAGTTTTTCTTTCATGCTAAACCACATTATCCCTTTCATTGGCGAGATTTTTAGAAAGACTTTATCTCTTACCTAAAATTCCAAGTCATATCTTCATACATCTGCATAACTTTTTTGATGCGACTAAGCAATACGAATCATTTCCTGAATCTGAGCCACTTTTTCAACAATATCTATAATCATCTGTGCTCCTATTATAGTGGTTTCACCTACTTCTGTTCAATACAGTGGAGATTTGCATTTATGCTTTTATAGTGCCTCAAAAGGAGACATCTAGGTGCTAGAATGATGACTATTATTATAGGCAAATTCAATCAATGACAAGTACTAACTCCAAGCTTTGCCCCATTCCAGAATGCATGCTCTCAGCATGTCTTCTAACTGTTGATTCACTCATTCTGTTTGTCCATCCATCTGGGGGTGATAAGTACTACTAAAGTCTAATCATGCCAATAGCCATATGCAACACTTTTCAAAACTTAGAAGTGAACATTGAGCCTCTGTTTAAAATGATGACCTTAGGCACACCATGTAATTGCACAATCTCTTTTTGATAGATTCATGCATACTTTTTAGCAGTACATGTAGTCTTGACTGATATAAGATGGGCATATTTAATTAATCTATCAACAATAACCCATATACTATCAAATCCTCAGTTATTTTTGGTAACCTAGTGACAAAATCCATTGTTATATCTATCCATTTCCATTTAGGAATCTCAATAGGTTGCAATAATCCACCTGGTCTTTAGTGCTCCACCTTCACTCTATGGCATACCAAACATCTATCCATATATCTAGTGATATCATTTTTTATACCCTTCCACTAGTATTGAGATTTCAAATCATGATACATTTTATTGCCACCAAGATGGATAGTAAACGGAGAATAATGTGCTTCCTCTAGGACTTTCTGCACTACTACAGATCCCTTGGGAAGTACTGATCAATTCCAGTATCTCATAAGATGGTTTACACCAAAGAACAAATCAAGCAGCTCATTATGTTGTACTCGCAACTTCAATATCTAAAATTCTTCTTCTGATGACTCTTCTTGAGCTACTCAAATTTCATCTATTAAGGTAGGCTAAAGACTTAATTGACACATTTGAGCAATTATTCCCTTCATTCCAACTTGCACATCTAATTTTCTTAGTTCCTCAAATAATTCTGTCTTTTGTGTAAGTATGTTGATTAAACTACTCTCATATTTTCTGCTCAAAGCATTGGCTACTACATTTTCTTTTCTTGGATGATAGTGAATGTTTTATTCATAGTCTTCAAATAATTCAAGCCATTGTTGCTGCCTCATATTCAATTCTTTCTGAGTAAAGATATATTTTAGACTTTTGTGATCAGTGTATACATCATATTTCCCTCAATAAAAATAATGTCGCTATATTTTACTACTGCTGCAAATTCCAAAGCATGGGTTGGATAGTTGAACTCATGAGGGCATAATTGACGTGATGAATAAGCTATGATATTTCCATTTTGCATCAAGACACAACCTAATCCATTCTTGGATGCATTACTGTATATCACAAATCCATCCCGACCTGATGGAAGTGGAAGTATTAGTGCTTCCGCCAACTGCTTCTTTAATTCTTGGAAGGCAGCTTCACACTGATCATTCCACTCAAATGGAATCTCTTTACAAGTCAACTGTGTCAATGGCAGAGTAATATGGGAAAATTCTTCAACAAATCTTTGGTAATATCTAGCTAATCCTAGGAAACTTATGACCACTGTCACTGTGCACGATCTAGGCCAATTCACCACAGCTTCTAGTTTATAAGGATCCACTAAAATGCCATCTCGTAAAATCACATGGCCTAGAAAGGCTACATTATTCATCCAGAAGTCACATTTCTTCAATTATGCATAAAGCTTTTCTTTTGTAAGTTTCTGCAAAGCTATTCTCAAATGTGATTCATGCTCCTCTCTATCTTTTGAATAAATCAAAATATCATCAATGAAAACAATCACAAACTGATCTAAGTAACGTTTAAACACCCTATTCATCAAATCCATGAAGACTATTGGAACATTTGTTAACCTGAATGGCATCACTAAAAATTCAAAATGCCCATATCGTGTTCTAAATGCAGTCTTGTGGATGTCTGCAGGCTTAACCCTTAATTGATGATATCCAGACTACAAGTCTATCTTAGAGAATACTATAGATCCTTGCAACTAATCTAATAGATTATTTATCCTGGGCAATGAATATTTATTCTTAATGGTGACGTTATTCAATTCTCGATAATCAATACACAGTCGCAAAATTTCATCCTTTTTCTTAACAAATAACACCAATGCACCTTATGGCGACACACTGGGATGTATGAATCCCTTATCCATTAAATATTATAACTACATCTTCAACTCTACCAATTCAACTAGTGCCATGCGGTATGGAGCTTTAGATATTGGTTCTGCCCCAAGTTGGAGGTCAATGCCAAATTCCACTTCTCGTTCAAGATGTAATCCAAACAACTTGCAAGGAAAAACAACTAGAACATCTCCCTTCTATCTTCCAATAGTCGATGCTCTAAATGGGTGTCGATAGCGGATACCCAATATGCTTCACATCCCTTTTGTACTAAATTGAGAGCCTTCATGGCTGACACCAGCATAGGAGTTAAATCGTAAGCGAACTCTTAAAGAGAATTTCAACCTTATCAAGAGGCTTTAGGGTTACTTGCCTAGTTTTACATTCAATTGTAGCTTCATATTTGGCTAGCCAATCCATGTCCACTATAATATCCAAACCCTCCATATTCAAAACAATTAAATCAGCATAAAACTGTCTACTCTTGATTACTATAGGTATTTCATAACATACTTCAGTAGTTATGCTAATTGCCTTCAATAAATGGATACCTCTATCACATGATGCATTGTGTATTTAGATAAACTAGCTCTATTTACAAATGTAATGGCAACAAAAAACTGAGAGGTGCCTGAATCAAATAATACATAAGCCATACAATCACACTCAAGAAGATTACCTGTAACCATGTGATTCATGGCCAGAGCTTCTTGTGCATTGGTTGCCTACATGACTGTAGTCATTGGTGGTCTACGATCCTCATACTAATAGCGAGGAGTTGTATTAAGTCCGTAACCTCTTCCTCTCATCTGACCTCTACCATGTTCAAGCTGGGGCAGTGCTCGGGAGGTCACACTTTTCCCTCATTAGGACAATTCCACTTAATATGACCAGTCTCACCACATAAGAAACAAGTGAGTGGTCTTCACTGCCCAATTTTCCAAGGTTGATTTGACCCCTGACTAGTCTCTTTCATCAGTCCTGGGGTCGATTTAGACTGTCTTCCTTCCAACCTCTTCAATAGTATGAGGCAATCAAATTTTAAATGTCCTGGCTTTCTACAATAATTACAAGTTTTCATGACATCACACTGCCACTCTTTGTCAATTTTCGGCCTTGTTCGTCGTCCCTATTCGGTTTCTAGCATGCATCACCTTTCTCTAAATTTGGATTGATCTTCTGTCTCCTGCTCCACTAAATGAGCATGCTCTAGAATATCCTCATATCGAATTAGCATGAGAGGAACCAACTTGTCAAGGATATCCAACCGCAGTCCTTCCTGAAATTTTTGGGTTGTCTCTGGTGCATCCATTTGGGCCCATGGCACAAATCATGCTAGAGACCTAAACGATTCCTCATACTCTTCTACTATTTTCCTGCCTTGCAACAATGTCATAAAATCAAATAGCCCATCTAGCCTTCTCACTGGCAAGTAAATATCTACGAACCAATCTCTCCTTAAATTTAGCCCATAACATTCCTACCCCATGACCAAGGACAGTTACCCTCTCGGTATGCAGCCAATGTTCTGCATCACCTTTTAACTCATAGACCCTATGCAAAACTTTGTGCTCTTCAAGATACTCCATATATTCAAATGCTTTTTCTATACCAATAAGCTATTCATCTACTACACGGTAATCCCGCTGCCCTTTAAAATTGGATGCTTCATATTTTGGAAGGCTTTCATATTTAAGCCCATCCTTGGCTGCCTAAGAGGAGCTTGACCCATATGAGTAGGCATTTCACTCAGCCCTGCCAGCTATTGAGGTTCCTCTACAGGCCTCCTCTATGTCTGCACCAACTCATGTAGGGTCTGGATAATCCCCATAATCATTGCCATCATAGCACTGTATTCTAGTGTCATTGTTTGGGGCGGAATAGGCAAAACTACCTCACCACTAGGACCTATAGTGCCTGGCCTATGTGTTCATGTAGGTTCTACCTTAACATGGTCTTCTTCAAGCTAAACTACTCCTTCCACTTCATTCTGGGTTGACCCAAGAATATCATCAACTTTGTGTAATATCCCACATCGCCTGGGTGAGGGAGGGAGTCCTAGGCTAAATATGTGGGGCTCGGTTGCAAAGGTGTCACCCATTTTGGCAGGTGGCGGGATGGGCTTGAGGGGCGTAGCCTTAGAAGGGACAAATCCGTGAGGGATTGGTACCAGCATTATGCATCGGAATGGTACCTAGAGCGGACAATATGCACTAGAGTGTTCGGGCTGTTATAGATTGGTATCAGAGCCGACTCCCAAAGTCTGCAAGTGGTATGTGCTATGAGGGCATGGTAGCTCCCAAGGGGTATAGATGTAATATCCCACATCTTTTGGGTGAGGGAGAGAGTCCTGGGCTAAATATGTGGGGCTCGATTGCAAAGGTGTCACTTATTTTGCCGGGTGGCAAGACGGGCTAGGAGAGCCGTAGCCTTAGAAGGGACAAATCCATGAGGAACTGGTACCGACGTTGTACACCGAAATGGTACTTAGAGCGGATAATATGCGCTGGAGTGGTCGAGCTGTTATATCTCATATTTAGCCCAAGACTCCCTCCCTCCCACCCCCCCTTGGGAGCTGCCATGTCCCTATGACACACACCACCTACAGACTTTGAGAGTCAGCTCTAATACAAATCTGTAATAGCCCAGCCACTCTAATGCATATTGTTTGCTCTAGGTACCATTTCGGTGCACAACGTTAATACCAATCCCTCACGTATTTGTCCCTTCCAGGGCTATGCCCCTCCAGGCCCGTCCCACCACCTGCCAAATTGGGTGACACCTTTGCAACTGAGCCCCATATATTTAGCCCAGGACTCCCTCTCTCACCCAGGCGATGTGGGATATTACATCCACCACCCCTTGGGAGCTGCCATGTCCCTATGGCACACACCACCTGCAGACTTTGAGAGTCGCCTCTGATACCAATCTATAATAGCTTGGCCACTCTAGTGCATATTGTTCGCTCTGGGTACCATTTCGGTGCACAACGTCGATACCAGTCCCCCACGGATTTGTCCCTTCTAGGGCTATGCCCCTCTAGGCCCATCCCGCCACCTGTTAAAATGGGTGACACCTTTGCAACCGAGCCCTATATATTTAGCCCAGGACTCCCTCCCTCACCAAGGAGATGTGGGATATTACATCCACCCCCCTTGGGAGTTGCCATGTCCCTATGGCACACACCACCTGCGAACTTTGAGAGTCGCCTCTGTTACCAATCTGTAACAGCCCGGCCACTCTAGTGCATATTGTTCGCTCTGGGTACCATTTCGGTGCACAACGCCGATACCAATCCCTCACAGATTTATCCCTTCCAGGGATATGCCCCTCCAGGCCTATCCTTCCACCTACTAAAATGGGTGACACCATTGCAACCAAGCCCCACATATTTAGTAGCCCAAGACTCCCTTGCTCACCCAGGCGATATGGAATATTACATTAATATTTGTAATAGCCGGGCCACTCCAGTGCATATTATCCACTTTGGGCATCATTCTGGTGTACAACACTGGTACCAATCCCTCATGGATTTGTCCCTTCTAGGGCTATGCCCCTCTGGGCCTGTCCTGCCACCTGCCAAAATGGGTGACACCTTTGTAACCAAGCCCCACAAATTTAGCCCAGGACTCCCTCCCTCCCCCGGCCAAAGTGGGATATTACATCCACCCCCCTTGGGAGCTGCCATGCCTCCATGGCACACACCACCTGCAGACTCTGGGAGTCAGCTCTGATACCAATCTGTAATAGCCTAACCACTCCAGTGCATATTGTCTGCTTTGGTACCATTTTGCTGCACAACGCTGGTTCCAATCCCTCATACAATGTCAAAATTGCATGATTCTTAATGCGTTTGAAAGATAATTTCATGTTCTATAACTTTTATGTTGATCACGTTTTCTAAATAAGTCCATAAATATGTTAAAAATGGAGCACAAGTGACCCCTATTTCAAATTCAGCATTTTCACTTATGAAAAATCACCATAGTCCCATTTTACATAAAATATTTCAAATCTCCCGATAATCACTTCCCACACATTACATACATGAGATGCATTATGTTAATACCATTCACTATCTCATTTGAGGTCAATTATCAAAAATCACCTATTCAATTGCTTTTAACTGAATTCTCTCTGAATTTTCTATTATAAATGACTCCACATTCCAATTTCATTCCAAACTACACCCAAGTCTTAAAACAATATTTCCCACACATCATAGTGCCTATGGTAATCATATTAGGTTATTCATATAGATCATAATTGTGCCTTTGTTCAATTTTACCATTTTAGTTCTTTTTCTTCTTACTATCCTTCTATAGCTCCAAACAATGCAATATATGAAATTTAAGAACCAAAATCACCTCATACTCTCATGAGAAAATTTCAATTGCCACAAAAATCATATAAAGCTAATCATCCATTAAATGTTTCATGATTTGATGAAAATCACCTATTAAGTTCTTTTTGTGGAATATTCAACTCAATGGTTCAAAATTGAAAGATCATCTCTAAAGTTCAATTCAAAACCTCGTACATGTCACATTTCACATAATAAACATGCTTCATTAATTATTCGAGTCATATGCATGACTTTACTCAAAATCACCACTTCGATTCTTTTTCAGTCAAAACTGCTAATGAAGGCATTCTTTTTGCTCAATACAATTTTTCATAACAACTTTCTTTATAAATCACTGCTTATCACCTCAATTCCTCTCTTTACGGAAATGCAAAAAATTTCTCCCAAATTTCAACACCGCAGGTGTAACACTCTGGAGGCATCTTCTTGTGTTTATCTAATAACAACCCTCGTTGCTCAAGTTTGGGTAATCCTTCTTGGCAACTCATCTTCCAGCATGGGGGCTTTGCCTTTATCCACTCTCCTCCTCGGCTCCATTACTATATAAAGAAGAGTATATGATCATATAACAGTATGGTTAAACTATTTACTCAACTTATCAATATAACATTTCAATTCACAGCTGACTCTAACATCCCCCCATGTTTCTAACATCCCCTCGTGTTTCTAACATTTAAAAACAAACATGTCATTCATTCACAAATTTCCACCACTACTATTATAGTTCTGGTATTTATTTTCACTATTCTTTTACGTATTAAGCATAACCTGCTCGAATACCACTCTGTAATGCCCTGCCTTTCCCAGATGTTACAAAGGCAATAACAAGAGGACCCATAGTCAGAGTTTTCCTTGAACTTACCTTCATGAACCTATATAAAACATTCCCAAAACATCACGGATGCCCAGAACCATAGTCACACTATAAAAGTAGAGTGTGGAAGCATACATATATGTTCAATAATGATGACATGCATATTAATATGACTCCTTTGACATGCATATTAATATGACTCCTTCTTTTTAACTTTACATCTTTGGTATAATTTACAAATTTACATTTTTCATAAATTCCAAAATAAGTCAGCAAAATAAGACAAAAGGGTATAAAATTCTAAGCTTCATAATTTATCCCTTTCTTGAGCTCCAACCCCTCATTGGACTTCGTCTTCTGCCTGTTAGCTAAAACATATTAAAATTAGGTGAGTTCCGGTAACTCCATAAGAAGGTATAAAATAAAATAATAATAACATAAACAAATTGTAATTACATGATAATTGCATCAATACAATTTGAAATATTGTTATGGAGCTTTTACTTAATACCAGTAACAAGGAAGATTTCCCCAAGGAGTCTCTTAAAATATCCACCATATTCAATCTACTTCACTCATGTTGGAATTATATTCCTTTTTACCTCATCCTATCTATATCCCCACCTCAATTTTCCTATTATAACCTAGTACCATGCTCGGGAGGCCATCAACCAAGTGGACTCAACCACAATCCAAGTGGACATAGCCACAAACCAAGTGGACTCAACTTTCTTATAATATTGGTGTGATCCAGCTCCTCCTTACAATCCCGGTTATGAGTGTTATGAGACTCCCAACGAATACTCATGATGTCTCGCCCTCACTGCATCTCATGGATAATAAGTTCTCCTTTAACACCTACTAAGTAATTAGAGGAGTGTCACATCCAATAGGCTAGCCTCTTCCCCACCAAAGGTGATAATATCAAACAAAGCCCATTCATAGGCAGAATAACCGAAGAACCCTCCCTACAGGCATTCAAACCAAAATTCACATAATTAATATTTTAGCAGGCATTCAACTTAGTTACTTAACACTTGTTTTCCAATTGATTTTCAAATCCAAGTATACTATAAAATCTCAAATAATTTAATGATCTCTAATTCATATCAAATTACTTCATTAATCCCAAGTAATTTATTTCTATGTTATCCTTTGACTTATCATAATATCTTATTTCTTGTGTTTTCCTTTAATTCTTCTCCTAAAACATGCATTTAAATAGTATAAATATAATAAATACACTTAATTAATAAAACAACCAAGATACAAAAAAGAGAAATCAACTAAATAAAAATGTTGCCATTAGCGCACACCTACTATTCAACATGTCGGCATCGGTGGCGCCAGATTGGGCACCATGACGCTGAGTTTGCAGCCCCTCACATAAAAGCCTATTTTCTTCTCTCTTTTAGCTTACTTCATTTAGTCTTATTCCATACCACTAATTTCCATAATTCACTCTTCCTTTTAGGCTTGATTACATCTCATATACATACACATAACCATTACCTATTTCACATATCCATCAAGTATTTTTTTTCATCTTCTTTCAAATGTACTTGTCTTTATAATTCCATATACTAGGTCATGCTTATTCAAATCAATTTATAACATGTCATATTAAAACTCTTGCATTCTTACATTTAACATATAATCCTCATAGTTCTTATACTATCTTAGTCATTTTCAAGAATACAAATCATATAGCATAATTTATCCAATTTCAAACCAAATGCCCACAATTCATAAACATAAGTTCAAGACATCAATACATAAGGGAAATTTACATAATTAAACCTACTTACTTAACCGAGGCTTTGTGTTTACAGAATTTTCTTTGCAATTGGAATCCTACACTCAAACCACTGGCTTCATCATTATTCAAGTGAACTTGACTACTTATAACACCCAACTACTCCAAGATCATATTTTAGCCTAATCCCTTCCCTATTCAGGGTTTCTTTAATTACACTCCTAAACCTTGTTGAGGAGGTAATTATGGAATCATTAACACAAGTTAATCAAGCCACATCTTCTCAGTAACATTTCTTCATACACTAATTAGGCAACTTTCAATTTTCATAGTTGCAACTACTATCCAATTAAGTTTTCTTTCCAAAACTAATTATATACATAATTTAATTAAAATTATATGAAAATTTACATTCAAAGTACTCAATTCATTCTTTTCTCCATTTAAAACCTCCCAATCGCCAAATTGACTCCATAAGATGGAATTAAATAAATCTATCTAACTAAAATGGATGATTACTAATAGAAATCACTTACCACTCGGTTTTCCTCAATCGAAATTCCCAATCCAAGCTATAGAACAAAATCATAAATTTTCCTTCAAATTTATAGTCCCAATCCACTAAGATCGACATTCTCTCGATGCCAAAGTGTTACTAAATCAGTTGCCGTCAATTTTGAGCTATTTGGCACCGAATTCTATAGGTTCTGAAAATTTTGTAGCTTAGGAATGATGGGTGAAGAAGCTGAACATGAAATGGGGTTTTTGGGATGACAATGGAGCACTTTAAGCTCATTCTCTTATGGTGCTCCAATGGTACATGGCCCCAAGTATAGTTGCAACCTACTTGGGATGTATTCTACCACATTCTACCTTCTAGTAAATTATAATGATTAGCTCATTAGCCATAATCATCATGATTTTCCTTTTATATTTCCTAATTGTCATACATCTACTATCAAATTTTAGTTGTAGTACAAGTGAAAATGCTACCAAATTTCCAAGCCTCACATTGTGATTATCCCATGATTATGCATACGGGCATGTATGAATGAAAGGGGATATGGAATATCGCATGAATTTGCATACAGGGATGTTTAAATTGATAAGGATAGTGTGTATCCCACAATCCTTTTGGATTATATATGTGTGAAATATTACGCATGGGTGAATATGTAGATTGATAAAACAGAAAGTACTCCTTGCTTTTGTATATAGTAATGTTTATTATAGTATCTGATTATGTGGATGAGGGGATAATGAGTATCCCCTAGTTTTAATCAGAATGGTAGTCAAAATACTATGTGAATGTATGAAATGGATGATAAGTAATATCCCATGATTGTATTGATGTATATTATATTATGTGAACTTGTGGATTGATGGGAATAAAGAATATCCCATGATTTTGTTGATGTGCATTACATTATGTAATTGTGTGGATTGATGGGGATAGTGATTATCCCAAGATTATGTATAACATGTTGCTTACTACATTATGTGAATGTGTTGCTTGATAAAATGGTGAACATTCTATGATTTTGTATACAAGTATGATTTCTTTGTGTTTATGTTGAAATTTGGATTTGACTGCATGTACATGTGATATGTAATTGTGTAATTGTGATATGTGTTGTGAGATAGATATGATATGGATGTGGTGTGAATATGACATGACATGTGTGAGTGTGCCTAGATGGTATGGTACAATGTGGATACCTGGGTGGCAAGAACGTGTTGAGGACACTTGAATAGTGTGAATATGTTATGAAAGGTGATGATTATGACTGGGGGGGCATAGATGAATATGGCAGACACCCATGGGGTGTCGCTATGCCTCGATGTCATAAATGAATATGACAGACACCCATGGGGTGTTGCTATGCCTCGGTGGCGTAGATGAATATAATAAACACCCGTGGGGTGCCGCTATGCCCTGGTGGCATAGACATTACTGATAGTGCCTAGTTAGCATAGACATTAATGACATTACTTAGGTGGCATAGACATTACATGAACATAATATTGCTTGGGGGGTGCTGATATGATACAGACATGACAATGCCTGGTTAACACAGACATAATATGACTATGATAGTGCCTGGGTGGCATAGATATGATGTGGCCATGATAGTCTCTTGGTAGCACAGACACAAAATGAATATAAACATGAATAATACTCATAGGGTGTGGACATGCCTTAGTGACATGGATGCCTTAGTGAAATGAATATGATGTAATACGTACGAGATATGGATGTGTCAGGATGACATAATGTATGAAATTGGGTGCTAATGCCTATAGGCTTGTGAGTATAAATGCATATAAAATTGTTATTTAATAAGTGTCATTCTATGATGTATTGACTTATGTAATGATGTGTATTTTCATTCTTCATGCTTGACAATGTTGATTGAAGATGATGAAGTTATGTGTGTATTCCTATGTAACTGCTTTGAAAAATTGTAATTGGTTATATGTGTTTTATATAAGTCAATGATCATTTGATGAGAATAGATAAAGGAGTGAAGATCTTCTAGCGAAACAGTGAAAGGATTGTGTGGCAAAGCAAGATTTCATCTATCATAGTTAAGCAAGTGATCGTCTATTGTCAATAGACAAAGTGGAGAAATAAGAATCGTTTGGCAGAGCAAAAAAGTTTATCTGGTAGAGCAACAAAGTTTTGTTTGTTCAAAGATAAACTTACAAATAATCCAACAAACAAAGTCGTGAAGAAAATTCTTCTGTGCCTTGAAGCTTTTCTATCACTTATAACAAAGAACCCATCAGATAAAACAATGAAGGAAATTCTTCTCTGCTCCAACACTCTGTTTATTACTTATAACAGATAACTCAACAGATGAAGTGTTGAAAAAATAAGATATCCATGCTTCTACAGACAAAGTGCTAAAAAGGATGATTCATCTGCGGATGATTCATCTGCTACTCACAAAAGACAAACCAGAAGATGAAGACACTTTGTCTTATAAACAATAGGACAGATACTTCATCTGTCATAAGTAAAAGACAAGCAACGGTCAGGATGAATCATTGGTCTTCACTCAGCATTAATAATGCTCTTTCCATATTGATGAAAAGTCAGCTATTGCAGCAAACTTCGACCAAAGCTTATTAAGAAACTAGAAATTATCTTCTCCAAGGTCCGTGCTGCAGGCATTTCAACATACAAGAATTAAGTAAAAGTCAAAAAATTCAAAATATGCCAATCAGAACATCTTCTATCATTAATGGAACTCACCTACCACCAACGATTAGAATTCAAAGCAGCTATAAATAAAACCAAGCGTTGAGAAAATTATTCAAAATCCTCTTGAGAGAATTTACTGATCTAAGTTGAACCTTCTACAATCCTTCAAGAGTCGAGAGGGTTGCATTCAAACCTTCGTCAACTTTCTTTGAAGGCTCTCAGCTACTTTTGGGAAGATGATTTACTTCTACATTCAATTTTCAAAAACCTTCCCCTATGCTTATTGAGAAATACTTGTGCTTAAACTTCTGATATTCATTCTTTATAAATTCCTTGAGCTAGTGGTTAAGACTAAATTCAAGAAGAGTTGTGACTGTCTAAATGCAGACAAGAGATATTTATTCACCCCCCTAAAGCTGGAATCTAGAAGAGTGTTGGGAGCACTATGAATATGTCACCTAGAGCTAGAATCTAAAAGAGTACTGGAAGCACTTTTATGCCCCTTAGAGCTGGAATCTAGAAGAGTACCAAGAGTACTGTTGTATTTCTACTATTGAGAATAGTGGAACCCAAGACATTGAGAGAAAAGTATTTTTGGAAGCATAGAGTAGAGTGTTTACTCAAACCACTATAAAAATCATAGTCTTATTTATTTGTGTATTTGTTGATTGAGTGATTGATTGCTAGAGGGATGATTAATCCTAAAGGGGTTGAGAAATAATTTTTAAGTTCCCAATTCACCCCTCTCTTCTTTGGTTTTTGCCTAACCTTCAGGACCAATAAGTGGTACCAGAGCGGGCTACATAAACACTTGTAGTAATCCAATGGCAAATTCATCATCCTCATTACAATTATTCATCGATGGGCAATGGTCTATCCAGCTACTCCTATTTGATGGAACTAACATCACTTACTGGAAGTTAATGATGAAACAATTGATTATAGCCAATGATATGGAGTCTTAGAAGGCTATTAAAGTTGGGATAGCCAATGATATGGAGTCTTAGAAGGCTATTAAAGTAGGAATCACTCTTCCTACTAATTGATAAATTTAACTCCTTTACTAAGCTTGATTTTGATGATGAATGAGACTAATTAATTTAGTTTTGATGATGAACAAACAAGTGAGTGAAGAATCAAGGTACTAATAAATCACTTTCTAAGTATTGCAGTATTA
>JAYJMB010002661.1:0-15027 GCA_036873735.1 Pouteria campechiana
GAAATTTTTATTAAAAATTGTACATCGGCCAGCACATTTATGGATCAATATGTAGCAACCATCGGCCAGGGGTGGTGCGGGCCGGCGGGGTGCTACAATAAGATGTCCAAATAAATTTTTGAGGCATTGGAAAGCTAACTTTAAGGGCTAAAACTTTCATGTTAATAAATTTTTCCAAGTCAGCCCCAAAATATGTCAAATTTTGGATAAAGTAACCCAATTCATTCATCTCGTTATTTTTCATTTGGAATAGTTTTGCTATATTAGTCATAACTTCCTCATATGACATCAGAATTAAGCATTTTTCTTCCATTGGACAAATAATTTTATATATAAAACTTCTATGTTGAATATTATTTCAAATTAGTCTATTATCCATGTCAAAAATTAATCATAATGATCCCTTTTTCAAATTCAACATTTTCATAATACATACTTATGCTCCTTTAGTTTTCTTCCAAAATTTTTACTTTTTCTCTCATCTATCATCACTAAACTTTTAATCATTTCATTTTTCATTATTCTCATGCATAATCCTCCTAAGGTGCTTATTTAATAAATTAACTCTCACTTCGAACTTAATTGATAACCCATTCATCATAAAGGCTATTCAAAATCAAAATTCACATTTATGAAATATCATCCATAGCCTCATTTTATATCAAACACTTCATATATCAACAAGATTACTTCCCACACATCACATGCATGAAATGGAACATGCTTATGCTATTTACCACTTTATTTGAAGTCAATCTCCAAAAATCACTCATTCAGTTATTTTTAACCTAATTTCTCTAAATTTTCTGCTATAAATGACTTCATATGTCATTTTCATTCTAAAATGCATCCAAGTCTTAAACCAAGATTCTACACACATCATAATATTTATGGTAATCATATTAGGTCATTCATATAGATCATAATCGTGCCTTTGCTCAATTTCACCGTTGTAGTTCTTTTTCTTCTCCTTGACCAACTCAAATTAGTGAAATTTATCGAATTCATAGAGTAAACTCTACTCATTTTCACATAAGTAGATTTCAAACACCACAGGCATTATAAACTCCCCTTCTTACAAAAATTTTCATCCTTGAAACTTTCAAGATTAAGTATTTTTCATTATGTCTCAAATTGACAATCAACACAACTTACAGATTTGTCTCTAGATGATACACCACACAAGTTGTAACCTTCTGATCATATAACCTGATCATTCACAAATGGTCCTTAACTAATAGGAAAATTTACGTACATAATACATAATCTAAAGAATTCAAAATATTCATACATTCATCTCAACAGTAGCATTACCACTAAACATTATTTTACTTATACAAGACTTACCATTTACAATGGGTACCACCAATTTATAATTCAATCATGCTAAAACATTTCAATTACCTTACATTGATTTTCTAATCATCCAATCAAATTTCAACATAGCGTTCAATATTTTTATTTAATCTCTTCAAAATTTGGAATGTACCATAGTATAATCACAAGTTAATCCAAATAACCTCCAAACACCTTAATTAGCTAGATTTACATCATCATGATACTCAATATCAATAACAAAATGTCCCAATAAGCCATTTTTATAATCCATCTTTTCTCATAATGATCGTTCTAATCATCTAATGCAAAATTTTCCACAAAAGATAGCTTATCGTGCGTGTTTACAATGTACATATGATAAAATAATTCTCATACATCAAATGAAACTATTATCATGTGGCTAATATAAACAATAACAAAAAATTTCTAACTAAGAGTCTATATCTAATCAACTCTACATCTCATTCTTTCATTTACCTGCTAACAACCCAACCAGTACCATGCTTGGGAGGCTATTAATAAAATGGACTTAGCCATTATTAAGTGGACACAACATCCCCAATTATTACATATGCCATGATCAATGGATGTCATCAATATCATGAATATCCTGAATGCCACACAAATGCCACCATACTACCACCTTGGCAGCCATCATCTCAGGGGTATTGTGTCATTTCTAACTGGATCCCCCTGTCAAGCTGTGTCAATCCATAAGTCTAATAGTATAGGCAATATAGTCCATTTCTGGATAGATTTCATCAGAAACCAAAAGAACCATCCCGACAAGCACACAAACCTCAAATACACGATGATTATATTTTAGCAGGCATCCTTAATACATATCAATTCTATTCTAAGATGCATAATATTCTAAGCATGTACCTCAGTCATGCATTCAAGCTTCAATCAAATCGTCAATTATCCAAACCTTAATCAATTATCCAAATTTCCACACCTTAATGAAATAGCCAAACCCAATTTCACACAAATACTATTCTAGTAGGCATCCAAAGTTAAATTCAAATAAATGATATGAATTCCAAATTCAATTCCAAACATGATATCGATATTTAGATCTAAAGTCAAACATACATCCTATTCTCATTTCCAATCTAAGCATGCTTCACGTTCTAAATCACTAACAAAGCATGTCTAAATTTCTAGCAACATTTAATGTCCATCACATGAGGGAATACATAAATTCCTTTATCATATTTCATATCATTTTATCATATAACACAATATCATCATAAAATTAAAGCTTGGATGCACAAGAAATTTTCTGCTATAAATGACTTCATATGCCATTTTCATTCTAAAATACATCCAAGTCTTAAACCAAGATTCCCACACATCACAATATCTATGGTAATCATATTAGGTCATTCATACAGATCATAATCGTGCCTTTGCTCAATTTCACTGTTTTAGTTCTTTTTCTTCTCATTGACTGTATATAACCAAATTAGTGAAATTTATCGAATTCATAAAGTAAACTCTATGCATTTTCACATGAGTAGATTTCAAACACCATAGATGTTACAATTGCACAAATCGAAAGGCATCCTCTGATAGGCAAATGTTCCAAATGGGCAGGTGAAAATGGTCTTCTCCTGATCTTCTAGGGCAATGGGAACTTAATTATAACCTGAAAACCTATTTAGAAAATAATAATAAGCATGACTTACCAATCTTTCAAGCATTTGATCAATGAAAGGGAGAAGAAAATGGTCCTTTCTTGTAGCCGCATTGAGTTTTTTGTAATTAATGCACACCCACTACCCTGTAGTCATTCTCATTAGCACCAATTCATTGTTGTTATTTTTAACAACAGAAAGATCAAATTTCTTTGCTACAACCTGTAATGGACTTACCATTTGCTATCAGAGATTAGGTAGATAATACCTATATCCAACAATTTGATTATCTTAGCTCTAATAGCTTCCTTCATGTGCGGTTTAAGTTTCCTCTGAGCCTCCCTAGAAGTCTTTGCATTGTCTTCCAACAAGATCTTATGCATACATATAGTGGTGCTAATTCCTTTGATGTCTACTAAGGTCTAACCTATAGCCTTGCTTATGCTCTCTCAAAACATTTATTAACTTATTTTATTCATCAACAAACAAGTTAGCAACAATTATAACTGGAAGATTATCATTTTCACAAAGAAATACGTACTTTAAGTTCTAAGGTAATTGCTTTAATTTCAGTTGGGGTAATGTAGCAATTGATCGTTCCACTTCTGGGTTTACATGTAATAACCCTTCTTTAGAAACTTCCCCTTTTCTCACTTACTCTGCACTATCAAGTTCTTCTTTTACTTTCATTATTTCTTTATCTTCCTCCAAGTCATCTATAGTGAGCACCAATTCCAGTTTATCAATTATGTCCTGCTGCACAAAAGTAGATTATACAATTCATCCATTTGAAAACAACCACTAGGATCTGAAGGTAATGAAAGAGAATTATAGACAGAAAATTCTATAGTTTCATCCAAGACGATCATTTTCGACTTCCCATTCTACACATCAATGATTATCTTGGTTGTTGCTATGAATGGGCAACTTAGAAGAATGGGCACTTCTCTTTCTAGAATCATTTGCCTCTCCGTATCAAGTGTAACAAAATCTGTAGGAATAATCAACCTATCAATCTACATAAGAATATCCTTTACAATGCCTCTAGGATATTTAACTATTCTATTTGCCAGCTATAGAGACATTGTAATAGGTTTTAATTCTCCCAATTCAAGTTTTAAATAAACAGAATAAGGCATCAAATTAATGCATACACCTAAATCTAGCGTTGCCTTACCTTACCTTGTTTGTGCCTCCAACAATGATCGAGATATTGAAACTACTTAGATCTTTAAGTTTTGGGGGAAGATTTATTTGCAAAACTGCACTAGCTTCTTCTGAAACTATCACTTTCTTATGTGGCTCATACTTACGCTTCCTTGTACTTAGGTCCTTCAAAAATTTAGCACAAGTGAGCATGTTCTTGATCATATCAAGCAAAGAAAAATTGATATTAACTTTGGAAAGGATATCATAAATATCAGAAAATTACTTATCCAACTTGCTCTACTTCAACCTTACTAGAAGGACTAGAGGATCATAAGGTGGTGGTAGTTTGTAGTTGACTGGGGGATCAACCTTTGGAAATACTACGTTTCTTAAATGCACATCCTCCTCTGCCTTTTTCTTCCCTTTTTCCAATCTTGCAAAAATAATAGATTCATCAGGTTCCTTTACCAACTTTATTGTTGATTACCTTTCCACTTTTCAATGTTGTGATTGCTTTTGCTTGCTCTGGCTTGCTAGGCAATTTTTCAGGTGTGTTGCTTTGTACAGCTTTGGCAATTTGTCCCAACTATCTCCATCTTCTTCATGGGTACCTCCATGTTATTTATCTTGAATCAATATTTTGGAACTTAGTTACATTGTTTTGGAACTGAATTCGTATTGCTTGAATGAAACTCTACAGGGTTTCTTTAAGAGTAGGCTTCTTTGGTTGTGGTTGAAAAGAAGTTCCAGCTTGATTTTCATTTTTGTCATTGTTCCAAGAAAAGTTTAGATGATTTCTTGTAATGCCCTGCACACCTACCCTATGCGTTTTAACCACACCACACCGGGGCCGCTATGAAATGCTACAATCTTCCTTCTTCTTAAGGGAAATCTTATCATATCCTCCTCATTTCCTTGATTTTAAAGGAAGTATCTTGCTTAAAATTTGGCGGAGTCTACTCTATATTATGGACATTTATACCTGTTTTACATGTATGAAATTAAATAAAATGTACATTTTTATAATCAAATGACAACAATTATATCTAAAACACCCACACCCATACTTACAGCTTCGCCCAAGATCGGAACTGGATCATGATGACAATGCATTTCCTAAGATTAATACAAATCCATCTACAATATCATAAATAATTACTATGACATGCCATTATATTTACTTTACATCATTTGGAATAAAAATACAATTGTACGAAATTACATAACAGGATTTCAATCCCAACATTCTAGCATACCATTAAAATATCTTCTATTCTTACTAGCCAATCCCAACCCATAGTTGGAATTCTTTACCTATCTTATGAGCTAAAAAAATAAATTAAGAAGGAGTGAGTCCAAGCAACTCAATAACTAAGCAAAATATAAAATAATAATAAAATTAAAAATTAATTATAACAATATGTTTTAACCCAAAACATGTATCAAATACAACATAATTTAAATTTAAACCATCACCACAAACATATCACATTTCCATCTTATCTTGAGATGTACAACCTAAGGCAACCATACAATGAGGCTCACATCCTCATTCTTTCCATGCACACTTGGCCTTTCCAGTGTATAATATCATATAGTGTCATTCTGACACTTCACATCACATATGAGCCACTTTGGCTAATCGTACCACAATACACACCATAAAGGTGTCTCATATCATCATACATGCCTGCAGGCACCATATATCCAACTATACCATACAAGTATGATATTATAGTCGTGCCTTCAATGTACATTACATAATTATACATATCTATACTAATATAAAATGCTCCCCATTCCATTCATACATACAATCATATACTATATCATGACACTTATATAGCTATGGATATCACTTATCTGATCTTTATCGCCCATTAACAATATCATATTAAGGAATTATACTATCCCTATTAATTCATACAATGAAAACACATCAATATAACATATTATAAAATATTAACTTGGGATATACTCATCCCATCTATTCTTTCCATCACACACTTGGGATATTTTCTATCCCTTTCATATAGACATTCATATATAAGAATAAGCATATTGTGGAATACTCTCTATCCCCATTATTCACATGTCTAAATCATGGACCAATTTAACTATGGGATATTTTAAATCCCCAGCATTCATGCATTCATCCTATCCAGTAAATATATCATTACCATCCACGGGATATTCTCTATTTCCAACATTTATTTAATCATAACAAAATCAATTTTACTCTAACATGGGATATACACAATCCCTTATCCAAAACACACATGCTTGGAGCAAACATGGGATAACCACTATCCCTATCCATACATTCAAATCACAAAAGGGGGCTACCTATTTACCTTATGCCTTTAACTCCAAACCACTTTTCTCTCGAACTCTATCTTTTTATCCTTCTCAGATCATCTTGTACAGGGCCAATACCAATTATAATACATCATATATAGCTAATTTCAGGCTATAATCATCAATCATATAATAAATGCCAATTAACTTAGAGTTTCTTCATAGTTATCACAAGAAACTTTCTTGTTTGACATGTTTATCAATATCTCACATTATTAGCATTTCAGCAATATATAAATAACTTAATTAAGCTTTTAGGCTATTCAATTCATAACTACATAGCCTATTCACAGAAATCCTCTTTAAACCCTAACTACGGCATAGCCCAAAACTCGATTCCACTTATCCAAATCACTTCATACATGTTCTAAAATATACTAATCATGACATTAATTATTTATCTCATGATTAATTCAACAAAATTTAGGAAATCTCAAATTTTTACTCTTAACAAAAACCCTAATCATGCCAAATCAAAAATTTCTTAAGCCAAATCACAATAATTACTTCATTAGATCATTCCCCTATGAATTTATATATACATGTATCAACTTAAGCCCCAAAACCTACTTTCCCCAAAACCATAAATCTGAAATTTGAGATTTGGATGAGAAATCGAACTTATCGTCGCTTACAAGTGTAGCCGTCCTTCCCAAACGAAGGATCAAGCTCCCAACTTCATGTCGCTCCATCCATTTGGGGGAAATCCGACATTTCTTCCATTTTCTACCTTTTTCACAGTTCAAAAGGGTGAAATTTAGGTTTAACTAAATGATCATAAGTTTTCCTAGCTAGGCAAGATAATATCTTAGCTAAAACAGTTAAAAATCATGTATAAAGGGGCTAGGACAAAAGGAAAGAAAGAACGGGACGAACTAGAGAAAATGACATGGAATTCTGTCCAAATAATCCAGTTATCTCGCATTTAACGTTGACCCACGCTGCAACACGTAATGCCACGGCCTTACCATAACTCTATCCCATGCCACGATGTCCAATCCATGCTGCGTTGTGGAAAACTCTGCCCATGTCACTGCCCCTTTCTTTAGTCTAATTCTGCAACATTTTCAACTTGTAGTCCTTCATAGAAAGACTTAAATCGAAGAATATTCATTGTGAAAACTTTGGAAGTTGCCAAACTTTGAATTTCAACTTCACCATGAGGAAAAACATTAGTGATAACAAAAGTCCACTCCAATGAGAACGTAACTTACCTGGAAATAGACAAAGTCTTGAATGGTATAAAAGAACTTTCTGACCAACTTTGAATTCATTCCTAGAGATCATCTTCTCATGAAAAGCCTTCATCTTTTTCTTATAAGTACTTGTGTTCTCGTAAGCATCATTATGAATCTCCTCTAACTCTTGTAGTTGCAACTTCCTGTACTCTCCACTTTCATCCATGTTTATGTTGAAACTCTTGATAGCCCAATAAGCCTTATGTTATAACTCAATAGGAAGGTGACATGATTTCCCAAACACTAACTTATAAGATAACATACCAATGGGAATCTTGTATGCAGTCCTATATGTCCACAATGCATTATCTAAGTGCAAACTCCAATCTCTTCTATTGGGATTAATTGTCTTTTCAAGAATAAACTTGATCTCTCGATTTGATACTTCTGCTTGTCCACTAGTTTGTGAATGATAGGAGGTTGATACCTTATGGATCACATGATATTTTCTTAGCAAAGCTTCAACTGTTCAATTGCAAAAATGAGTGCCTTGATCACTTATCAAAGCTCTTGGAATTTTAAACCTAGAGAATATGTTAACCCTGATAAAATTCACAACAGCCTTAGAGTCATCAGTCTTGGTGGCCTTAGCTTCCACCCATTTTGAAACATAGTTAATAACAAGTAATATATAAACAAAACCAAAAGAAATAGAGAATGGCCCCATGAAATCAATGCCTCAAATGTCAAAAAATTCACAGACTAGTATGGGGTTTGTGGCATCTCATTCCTTTGGAAAATATTACTTATCCTTCGACGATGATCACACAACATGCAGAAAAAGTATGAATCTCAAAACAAAGATGGCCAATAAAAACTACACTCTAACATTTTTCTTACCATTCTCTTGGCTCTAAAGTGACCTCCACAAGCATAAGAATGGCAAAAGGTGAGTATAGATAGAAACTCAGTCTCAGGAATGCACCTTCTTATTACCTGGTTTGCACAATGCTTCCACAGTTATGTGTCATCCCACACATAATATTTTGCATCACTTTCGAACTTGTTTCTCTGAGCTTTAGATAAACAAGGAGGTAATATGTTAGTAACTAAATAGTTTACCATGTTCGCATACCACGACAATTTCTCACTCGCAGAGAAAAATTGCTCATCAGGAAACATATCTTGTAGATGAAGTTCATCCTCCACATGAATCAAGCAACTCAAATGATCTGCAACCCAATTTTCTATCCCTCTTTTGTCTTTGATCTCCAAGTCAAATTCGCTCAAGAGAAGTATCCACCTTATCAACCTTTGCTTTACTTCATCATCATCAAATAACGAAGAGCTGCATGATCAAAATAAATAATGACTTTAGTACCAAGGAGATAAGATCTAAATTTTTCCAAAGCAAAGACAATAGCTAAAAGTTCTTTCTTAGTGGTGGAATAATTTCTCTGAGCACCATTCAATGTCCTTGAAGCATAATAGATTGCATGAGATGCTTTCTCAATTTGCTACCCCAAAATAACACCCACTGAATAATCGCTTACACTACACATTATCTCAAAAGGAACATTCCAATCAGGAGATAACTGGGGTTGAAGTCAGTGGTTCCTTTAGTACAAATGCCTTTTTGCACCCTTCATCAAACTCAAAAGCCACATCCTTTTGCATTAACTTGCATAGAGGCAATACAATTTTGGAGAAATCCTTGATGAATCTTCGATAGAAACCTACATGTCCAAGAAAAGAATGAACTTCTCGTACACTAGTGGGATAAGGTAAAGCCTGAATGATATCAACTTTAGCTTTATCTACTTTAATTCCACTAGATAAAATAAGATGACCCAAAACTATAATGTGTTCAACCATGAAGTGACATTTTTTAAAATTTAACACAAGGTTAGTTTCTATGTATATTTGTAGAATAAATGTAAGGTTATGCAAGCAATTATCAAAGGAGTCTCCATGAACTGTGAAATCGTCCATAAAGACTTCTATTATATGCTCAATATAATATGAAAAGATGCTAACCATACACCTTTGGAAAGTGGTTGGGGCATTGCAAAGGTCAAAGGGCATCCAGCGATATGCAAAAGTTCCGGATGGGCATGTAAAAGTTATTTTCTCTTGACCTTCTGCAGCAATTGCAATCTCGAAATAATTTGAATAACCATCAAAGAAACAATAGTAAGAATGATTAGCTAACCTCTCAAGCATTTGATCAATAAAAGGCAAAGAAAAGTTACCCTTTCGAGTTTCAACATTTAATTTTCTATAATCTATATAAACTCGCCACCCATTTTGAACATGAGTGGGATTCAACTCATCATTCTAATTTTTCACCACAATCATTCTAGACTTTTTAGGAACCATTTGAACTGGACTAACCCAACTTCTATAAAAAATTGGATAAATCACTCCAACTTCAAGAAGTTTGATGATTTCCTTTTTTACTACATCCATCATTGGTGGGTTCATTCTCCTTTATGTTGACAAGAAGGTTTCGCTCCCTCTTCGAATAGAATTTGATGCATGCATATAGATGGGCTGATTCCCTTGATATCTCTTATGCTTAAGAATTAATCACATCAACAGAATAAATAGAGTTATCATCATCAGGATACTTTATGGCATCATAAATGTTAAACTTAACAATTTCACTATCAAATTCCATAGTGAGTGTGCCATTGTGAACATCTTAGTCTTCGATGTCTTTAGGAAGGGTCTTCCTAATAGAATGGGAGAAGTGTAGTTACCATTCTTCATATCTAGCACATAAAAATTGGCAGGAAAGACTAAATAATTGACTTGCACTAGAACATCTTCAACTACACCTTTGGGATATGCATTAGATCTATCAGCCAATTGAATTACAACACTAGTGTTATTCAAAGCTCCAAGTTTCAAAGAAGCATATAAAGAATATGACATAATATTAATGGAATCTCCTAAATCTAACATGGCTTTCTCAAGTTTAGTATTACCTATCATGCAAGGGATAGTGAACATACCTAGATCTTTGTACTTTGCAAGGAGTTTTCTTTGAATAATTATAGAAACATTCTCCCTTACTCTCACCTTCTCATACCCCTTAACTTTCTATTTCCTCTTTATTATACACAATTCTTTCAGGAATTTAGCATAACGAGGTACTTGTTTAATGGTATCAAAAAGTGGATTATTTATCTCGTATTTATGAAAAGTCTCAAATAGATCTTGATATCGCTCAATTTTTTGAGATTATGCTAAAGCCTCAGGAAAAGGTGGTACTGGTTTATATTCAGAAAGAGGTGAAAACTTAAATTTGGCTACTTCATTGTCCTTAGGAAAGTTCTTATCTGCAACAACATCTTTCCCCTTTACTTTCTCCATTGGTGTAGGAGTCATCTTTTCTGGAATCTCAACCTCTTTAGTGCTTCTCAAAACGATTGCATTCACATTTTCTCTTGGGTTCACTACCAATTGAGAAGGCAATTTTCCTGAACTTTGTATCTCCAGCCAATTAATTGTTGTTGCCATTTGACTCATCTGATTCTCCAAACTCCGAATGCTAGCCTTCATCTCCTGTTGAAATTGCAAAGTGTTAGAGGCAAGAAACTTAACAATATCTTCCGAAGACATACTAGAGTTAAAAGTTTGTCCTTGTTGTTGTCTAGGTGGGTATGATTGCTTGTACTACTTGAAATTCAGGCATATGGAAATAAACAAGTGTTCCTCGCATTCTTCTTGATTCCAGTTCAAGGGGGTGTAAATTAGTGCTCCTTGCACTCTTCTTGATTCTAGCTCAAGGGAGAATAAACTTAGCAATCAATTATGGGAATAATCTTTTCAACAATCGACCTGCTCTTCTTGAGATTGGTCTCTACCAAAGAAAGGAATACACAAAATGAAAGCAAGAAAAGATTACACTTTGAATTATGCTTCTTAGAGAGCATTGGGGAAGAAGTGATTTGAATAGCTCTTTTCAGTGCAATGGATCTTCCCCTTGAATGAAGGTTGTGAAGTTGAAAGCTCTTGAATGAATGTGAAGAGGGTTTAAGCTCTTGGCCTTTCGGTGCTTTAGATTTGGAAGGTTAAGGCTGAAAATGATCTTCAATAGTATAACAAGCTTGTAGGAACGTGCCTCTACTTCTCCTTAAATAGATCTCTCAAAATTATCATCATTGGAGTTGATTTGGGGGGACATCATGGTTTGACAAGTTTAAATTTCCGATCATTGGAGGTCACCGAGCGCATGCGCCCCAAGTGATATGGCAGATGATTAGGGCAAGCGCATATGGTTGGCTTTCTGGAAAAACTCCCAAACGTGTTCTTGTTGTCCACTTGCTGGCGCCTACGGTATGCAGCTGCTTGTTAGGCGATATGGGTAGGTAGTTGGGAAGTGATAGGCGGTACATTCTTTGGTTGAAGTGTGTGGCAGGTGATTCTCCACTACGCCTCTGGCATTTAGCTTTGGGGCTGGTGATATAGATAAGTGGTTGTGCCATGCAATTGTGGTCCTGCACTTAACATTTTGTACTTTTCCACTTTATCAAAATTTTCATTGTAAATTGAAATATAATTATCATCATATGATTTGCATAATTTGTCAAGCATGAATGATCAATTTTAATTATGTTTTGGAAAAGGTAAACTTCATTCAAGCACATTTCTTTTTTCATATGAAATGATCATTCTTATGAACATGATGCAATGCAAAATAAATGATAAGCCAAGTTAATTACAATGTGAATCATAATGATTTTGTTCATTTTCTAATGATTTGCAAATATGCTTGCATAAAATATTTCTCAATAAAATGTATACTTCTTCAAGCATATTTGACTACATTTCAAGCTTCCTAAACTAATAACATCATAAGCATATATCAAGTCTAAGATCAGTTTTGTTGTCATTAAAATTGTGTACATTAATTCTAATAATTTTTCCCTTTTTGATGATGAAAAAACTTAAAGACTCGTGACATTTAAAGAATGTGATAATGGTTCATTTTCAATTTGAAACTCCCACTATCTAATTTAAATATGTAATCCTATGTAGTTTGACATTTTTAACATGAAGAAAGGTCATGACATATATGATGCAACTCTTCTTTAGATGCGAGTTATGACAAGTCTTTCTATATTTTTCTCCCGCTTTTTGTCAGTAGCAAAAAGATACCATGAATGTGAGGGGGGTGGGGGGTTTAGTAAAAATGATAGCACAACCATGAAAGAAAGAAACTTGTTTGTACCATTCATCCCAGAAATACTTTCCTTGTCTTGCACATATGTGTGCAATCTATAATTTGAAACAAAGGACAAAGTTCCAAGTACTTGGTTTGTCATAAATCACAAAACTTTCCCAAGTTAACATCCAATTACCTTTCCCAAGTTCTTTTCTAAAAGATAAATAACAAAATCATAAAATAGAATGCAATCTTATCAATAAGAAGAATATTTATATATTAAAGGAGACATCCAAACATTATGCAATTTTCCTTTAAAATCTTTAAAAATATATAAGTAACCATCATGCATCAAAATTTTTAGAATATCATTTAAACATCCATGTATAATAGTTGTCATCAAAATTAAATTGAAACCATTCATAAAATATAAGCCATTCAATTTGGTTGCCAAAAGAGAGTATAATATAATAAACCTAATTAAGAATTCTCTCAAAAGCATATCTTCCTTACTACATCCCTCAAACAAAAATATATAACAAAAACAAATTATCTTCCATTAGTTTGTGTGATCCTTAGTTGTTGCTAGTGGAGACACAAGCTCATTGAATGTAAACATGGGTTTAGGATCATGAGATTTGGTGACTAGCTCAGTTGATGGTATGGGATGTTTTGTATGTGTAGAGGATTTAGGCTATGCATACCAAAAATGAGAAAGAAAGAAGTATATCAATCTTCTTTTCTACAAATTCATGTGCATTTCTAAGAGCACACATTTCTTCTCTCAAATCTTTCATTTCCACTCTCAACTCTTTCACTTCCTTTGATAGCATGACAAAGCTTAAGATCTAGGGATAGATGCTATAGGTGAGGCTATAGGAGGTGATGAAACTCTCTCTTCATTTGGATTAAACTTGTCATCTCTTTCCTCCATCTCCTCCTCTCCCTAGGAGGGTGCACTTCCTTCTTCTCCTTCTTTCTCCTCTTGACTCTCATCTTCTTCCATTTCTTCCTCATTTTTCTCTATCATCTTTGCCACATAATTATAGACTGAAATCCCCAATCTCTTCAGTAAAGTGGTTCCTACCTAGTCTTTCTTTAGTGATGACACATGTAGGCTAGCTTCTCCATCCACATCTTTCACATTGATTCATATGAGCTTGGTTTCCAATTGAAGTAAAATACGAGGACTAACTCATTGTAGATTAGTGCCTCATAGTTTATTAGGTCCAACCATCCTTGATAATTCAACATAGAATAAATGTCAAATTTGACTTATCAAGGAAACTTAAATCTATCTTCCTCTTTATCACAACATTGAAGTGTAGAACTTAAACTTATGGTCTTCACTACCAAAGTAGTATGGAGGAAAATCTCTTGGCTCAAATTTTGATATAGGCACTTTTCTTCCATCAACCTCTCCTAGAAGAGATTTTGAATTAAACAAAATTTCCCCTTCTCAATCTCTTCCACCTCTACTTCCTCTTCTCTTTCATTTACATTGGTTTGGGAAGAGCGATTACCTTTATTTACCTCTGTTCTTGGTCTTCTAGAACTTCTAGATGATGAAGGTTGGGAGTTAGATACCCTCCTCTAGTTCTTGGCCACTTGACTCCTCTATGTGGCTTAGAAACAACTACTTTGGGTGCCATAGATTCTAGAAAAATGAAGGGAAGTAATGGAAACTGAAGAAATTGGAGCTTTTGGATTGTGTAGAATCATAGGTGCTAGCTTTTTTAGGTCGCAAGAGGCTATGAAGATGAATGGAATGAGAATGGAAAATGAATTATTGTCTAGTTTTTTACCTGTTTGAATCGGTAGGCAATTGCAGCACAGGCGCCTAGGGTAGTAGGTGGCTATCTTCCCAAAAATAGATTTTTCTATTGAATTTCTAATTTCATTTATAACATTTTCTATCCCATTAATTTTTTTTCATTCACTCATTTATCACATAATCAATTTAAGTCAAACTAATCACTTCAAGCACATATCATAAATACAACTTTGTATGAGTTTTAAGCAATTTGACATTTCAAATAAATTGAACATTGATTATTTGAATTTAAGTTCTTAGAATGATTTAGCTAAAATCAATAAAATTATGTCAATTTAAATCCAAGCTATTCAAATCGTAAGCATTAGAAATATATATATATATATATATATATATATATATATATATATAGTGACA
>JAYJMB010002662.1:0-15027 GCA_036873735.1 Pouteria campechiana
TGCCCATTTCATAAATCATGTGCTCATATTAATTTACCATTCATTAAATATAATCTTTGCATAATTTTATTATTTATGTCTCAATTAAATTTAATTTTAACTAAAATTTACCAAAAATTATCGGCAACTTGATTTTTCAGCTATCCGCATATAATTTTTTATTTTTCTTCACCTATGAATCATTGATTATCGTGTGTCCTCATCATACTCACATTAATATGGATATTCTATCCATTTTAATATATATATATATATATTTCATAAAACAAATCTATCTTTTTCAGTATTTACACATTTGGCATTCCATCAATTTAAATTTATTTTCTTTTTCACTTAAATGATTTATTTAATACACTTTAATGTGCCCCAAACCTCGCCCTCATGTTTATATTAATAATCCATTCAATTTCATAACTTTTTCATAATAATTTTATCAAAAATTTAATTATACAATTTGTCGACCCGACAAAAATTATCGAAACTTTACAATAACAAAAATTTGCATTTTTGAAAATTTTCAGGGCCTTACAAGTAAATGCTCTCAAGAAGGTTTTAATGATTTTCTTAATTTACTTCGTTAGTTCCTTCTGCTCCAACAATGCTCTATTTATAGCTACTTTGAATTCTAATCGTTAGTGGTAAGTGAACTCCATTAATGACAGAAGTTAATCTGATTGACACATTTTGAATTCTCTGACTTCTACTTATTCCTTGTATACTGAAATGTGTACAAAGCTGACCTTGGAGAAGATACTTTTTATTTTCTTAATAAGCTATGGTCGAGGTATTACTGCAATGGCTGCTGCTTTCATCAATATAGAAAGATTGTTATTAATGTTGGGCAAAGACCAACGATTTGTTCTGACCATTGCTCATCTTTTACTTATGATAGACATAGTATCTATCAAGCTATTCATAAGACAAAGTTCCTTCATCTTTGTTTTTCATGAGTGACAGATGAATCATTCTTTCTATTGCTACCAGATGAATTTCACCATTCAAGTTCTTTGTTTGTTGCATTGTAGAGGCATAAATATCTTATTACTTTAGAGCATCGTTTGTTGGGTTTGTCTATTGTAAGTAATAGACAAAGTGTTGATTTGCAGATGAGTTTTCTTCACGCCTTCATTTGATGGAATATATCTCTGCTTTGTTTGTTAACAACAAATGATCACTGATGAATCTTTTACTATGCCCCTTGCTTCTTCTGCTTTGTCTATTGACAACAAATGATCATTGGCTTACTTGAGATAGACGAAGTCTCTGCTCTCCCATATGATTCTTGCTTCTCATCTTTATCTGTTGATAGTAGGACAAAGTCTTTTGTTCTGCTGAAAAGGTCTTCAGTTCTTCTACCTTTATCTGTTCTCATCAGATGACCTTTGACATAACTATGGCTTGCTTGTGATAGACAAAATCTATTGTATACAAATTTACTTGGATCCGTCAAATGTAGTTTTCCATTTTGACAAATGAATGGAAACAATCAAGTCCTTTTCATTCATGCTTTGTTTGTTATAACACTTTGTCTTTTGCTTTTTTACTTGCTTAAGCCTTGTCGCCATGGAATATGTTTTCTATGCTCATTTTTCTTCGAGACCTGCAACTTGATTCTGCATGCTAAAAACTTGATAACAATCATTAGTACATAATCTTTAATCAAGTTTTGTTTGTCTTCGAAACCATGCATTCATGTCAACATTCTCCTTCCTTTCGATGATGATAAAACTTGATTAAAAATTATCTCATAAAAGATAATCTCCCCCAAAATATATTCAGATTTATAATATTTAATCATTCCTCAAGTTGCCTTATCTTATTATATATATATATATATATACATATATATATATATTCTCCCCCTGAATAATTAAATATTGTGCAGTTTTATATTCCCCTTTATGATTTGTGAGATAATTTGCATATTCTTTCTCCCCCTTTTTGTCATAAGTAAAAAGACGTACGTCCTCCTAGTAAGATACACACACAAATAGATGTAGCTAGAGAATAATGAAAATATTTTATTTCATTCCAGTATAAACAAAGCTACATAATGATGACAAGAAGATAAACACTCACCTTGCATGTAAAGAGCAGGAGAGGTTGTGTGTGAGACTGCAGACGAGATAGAGGGTAGGGAGAGGAGAACTTTGCATCACAGTAGGTGATACAAACTTTCAAAGAAGGGAAGAGGGAAAGGAGATGATGAAGAAGCTTTGGAGCTTCCTTTCCCTTCTCTTCAAGGGTCCCAACTAATAAGGAGGTTGGATCCAGGGGCAAAAGTGGCTAAGATATGAATTATAATTTTGAAAGCCACATCTTGAAGAGAAATGCTTCTGTCGGGGAAGATGATCTAGACCATTGTTGCGAACAAAAGCAATATCATCCTTGCAAAAAAAGTGATAGAGCTTCCTTTGGTACTTCAATTTCCACCACTCAATGGGCTTCCTGCTAGATTTTCTTTCTAATGACTCTACCCTGAGTTTCTTCATTATTATGGTGCAAAGAAAGATTGTGATTCAGGGGTTAAATAGATTGATTATAGGGGCTATACGAGGTGCATGATGTGGTTTTCTATGAAAGGGAGAATAACTCGGGCTAAAGATAGAGTTGGATATGATAACGACAGTTGTAAGTTAATTCTAGCAAGCAAATGAGGTGTACTCAACCTCAAGAATCAATCTTCAGATGAAGTGTGACTAGAGTACTTTATATGAATATCTTACTTCGTTTGAGATGAAGTTTAGTTTTAAAGAGAATATATTTTTCATAGTAATTTAAGCACAATAACATTAGAGATTTCATTTTCATTTTATCACGTTAGTCATAACTAATTCTCCTCTAATGTTCCAGAAGGTGTCTAATGATAGTGGCTTAGTAAAAATATCAGCAATTTGAACATTTGTGGGCATATATTCTAGACATATCATAGTTTTCAACATGATCTCTAATAAAGTGATGCTTAATCTCTATATGCTTAGTTCTCAAATGCAGAACATGATTCTTTGTCAAGCATATGACACTAGTGTTGTCACATTTAATGGGTATGTCTCTATAGCTTAGTCTACAATCGAGAAGTTATTGTTTCATCCATAGCAATTGAGCTCAACAACTTCTAGTTGCTATATATTTAGCTTCTGCTGTAGAGAGAGCAATACTAGTCTATTTTCTAGAGAACCTTAATACTAAGCTACTTTTAAGAAATTAATAGGTTCCACTAGTACTTCTTCTATTGACTTTATATCCTCCAAAATCAGCATCAGAATGGATAAGTTCAAAATCTGTTCCTTTGGGATAATAAAGTCTTAAATTTGGTGTGTCAATTAGATACTTAAAAATTCATTTTACTGTAGTTAGATGAGATTCTCTAGGACTAGACTAAAATCTAGCATATAAATATACACTAAATAGAATATTTGGTCTAAATACAGTAAGGTAGAGAAGAGATCCACTGATACCTTAATATTATTTTTGATCTACGAGTTTACATTTTTCACCCTTGTATAATCTTGTTGATGTGCTCATTGGAGTGCTTATTGCCTTAACTTCTTCCATTTCGAACTTCTTTAGCATCTTTCTAGTATATTTGGATTGGCAAATATAATTTCCATTATTTCTTTGCTTGATTTGCAATCCAAGAAAGTAAATTAAGTCTCTCATCATACTCATTTCAAATTCAGCCTGCATGATCTTTGAGAAATCTTGATAGATTTTTTCATCAGTAGCACCAAATATAATGTCATACACATAAATTTGAACTATCAAGATATCTTTGTCAATATTTTTGATAAACAAAGTGGTGTCAACCTTTCCTCTCTTGAATTTATAATCACTTAAGAATTTGCTTAACCTTTCATACCAAGCTCTTGGAGCTTGTCTTAAACCATATAACGCCTTGATGAGCTTATAAATATGATCAGTTTGATCATCATTCTCAAAATTAGGAGGTTGATCTACATGAACTTCTTTACTTAGATATCCATTCAGAAATGCACTCTTTACATCCATCTGAAATAACTTAATGTCCTTATGAGATGCAAAAGCAAGTAGTATTCTAATGGCTTCTAGCCTAGCTATAGGGGCATATGATTCTTTAAAATCAACTCCTTTTTTTTAGGAGTACCCCTTAGCAACTAATCGTGCCTTGTTTCTTACAACTAGTAGTTTTTTTTGAACACCCATTTAGTTCTAATTACATCAATATTTTCTAGTTTTGGAACTAGTTCTTATAATTTATTTCTTTCAAACTGGTTTAGCTCTTCTTGCATTGCTATAATCCAACTTTCATCATTCAAAGCTTGACCAATGTTAGTTGGTTCTATTGTAGATATGAAGGCATAATGACCATAGACATTTTGCATAGACCTTCTTGTTTTGACACCATCATATACATTTCCTATAATTTATTTTCTAGGATGAGCAGTAACAAGTCTTAAATCAGTAGGAGGTTGATAAGGAACATTACCTACTCTTACCTCCTCTTCATTTTCTGAACTTTGTACGTCTTCATCATTGGTGTTATTCTCTTGATCCTTCAATTTGAGCTTCTTCATATTTGTTATAGCTTCATCTACATCACTATCACTCTCCTTTCTTGGGTTATATTTGCTTCATCAAATTTAACATGTATAGATTCTTCTACAACCTGTGTTTTCTTAATGTAGACGCTAAATGCTCTATTATTGGAAGCGTAACCAAGAAAGATAACTTTATCGCTCTTTGGATCAAACTTTCCAAGGTTATCTTTTCCATTGTTCAACACATAGCATAAGCATCCAAAACGATGGAAATATGAGATGTTTGGTTTTCTTCCTTTCCAAAACTTATATGGGGTTTTCTTTAAGATTCCTCTTATGGTAACCCTATTCAGTACGTGGCAAGCGATACTAACTGCTTCTCCCTAGAATCTTTTGGACAATTTACTTTCATTCAGCATGGTTTTTTCCATTTTCTAAATTGTCTAATTTTTCTTTCCACAACTCCATTTTGTTGAGGAATTCTAGGGAATGAGAAACTATGATGAATTCCTTTTTCATCACAAAAATCAATGAATCTTTTATTTTCAAATTCACCACCATGATCACTACGGATGGATACAATTGACATTTGTTTCTCATTCTGGACTAGCTTTAAAGAAGTATAAAATATTGAAAATGCTTCATCTTTGCTAGTCAAGAGAATTACCCATGTAAATTTAGAATAGTCAATTCACTATCACACACACACACACACACACACACACACACACATATATATATATATATATATATATCTTTTTCCTCCAATTGTGACTATGTCTGATGGTCCAAATAAATCTATATGCAATAGTTCTAGAGGTGTAGATGTAGATACTTCATTCTTAGAATGGAAGGATACTTTGGTCTATTTTGACAATTGACAAGATTTGTATATTTGATTTTTGTCATAGTTTAATTTTGGTAGACCAATCATAAGATCCTTTTTCCATAGAGACCTGATATTTGACAAATTGATATGTCCCATCCTCTTGTGCCATACCTATGGATCATCCTTGATTGCAATTAAGTATTTTCCAACTATATCATCCAACTGTACTAGATAAATATTTTCATAGCTTTTTCTATTATGTAGTAGATTATTGTTTATACTGAATACATTACATGCAAATGGTTCAAACATAACTTTGTGACCTTTGTCACATAATTGACTGATACTTAGCAGATTATGCTTGAGTCCTTCTACATATAATACATCCTCTATGCATGCATTGAATAAGTCATAAATTTTGCCTATTCCCTTGATGAGACCTTTATCATTGTTGCCGAATGCTATTGTTCCTCCATCCATTTGCTTTAATTCTTTGAACATCTTTTTGTTCCCAGTCATATGTCTCTAACAGCTACTATCCATGAACTATGCATTTCCTGATGGAGCTTTGAGACTTACCTACATTCCAAGTAAAATTTCTTCTTACCTTTTTGGTAACCAAGTATTGGGTCCAATGTTGTTAGTGGAAATGCATGTAGTATAAGTGTGTGCTCATTCCTTGCGTTTCCATCTCATCTTAGCCCCTTTTGCTTACATCTTTTTGGCATAACAATCATATACCTTTTGTCCAAATTTGTTGCACAAATATCAAATATTTGGGACTTTTTTAGATATAATATATTCCATTGGTTTCTTTATACAAAAAAAATTTATGAACCTTCTAATATTTGGACAATTTTTCCTTTCTTTTGTGAGGTTTACTCCCTTGGACCATTCAGTAAATTTTTATAAATTTTCATCACCTGAATGTTCATAGCCAAGTCCCTTTTTGCTAGTTTGACCGATCATTCTCATAAATCTGGTCACTGATTCTCCTATATTGGAGAATTTACTCAACATATTATTTACTAATTCTATCTCTTTCTTCAAATCTCCAACTTTCTTCTGTAGAGATAAATTTCTTTCTGGCAAAATGTAATTTACTTTTATAGTTGCATCAAAATGTCTTTTCTTTTGAGTAAATTTTTGGCTAAGTGATTCAAACTCACTAAAGAGAGAGTTGTATGATTGTTATAACTCATCAAATTTTTTGCATTTAACCAAGTATTATTTGAGCTTGAAGAGTCAGAACTGTAAGAGTAGTAAGTAAGAGTTTACCTCTATTTCCAAGTCTGTTGTGCATTATTTTTTGATGGTGATTTGATCTGTCGATTCATTCTCCATCTGGGCCTTGCAACATATTCTTGCAAGATGTCCAACCTCATTATCATCTTTCTCACTTGAGCTTGTTATAGATGAGTCTTCATCATTCATATACATTCCTCTAGCTTGGTTGAAGTGTTTCTTTTCTTTTCTATCATCCTTTTCGTTAATATTTGTTTTTTATTCATTAGGACACTCAGGTGACATGTGTCTGATCCCTCCACATCTATAGCATGTGGGGAGATCCTTCTTTCTTTCAGCCATTTTCTTTTATTTTCTAGGTTGTCTCCTTGAGGTGCTGCTTTGGCTGCTTCTTCCAAACCTTCTGAAATTTTTGACCAACATGGTCATATCATCTTCGGATTAAGATCCAGGATCACTATTGCTCTCCTTGGTCATTTTTAGAATAATACTTTTCTTTGGCTTTGTTGGCTTCTCTCTTTTATTCTTAATTAGCTCATGTGACATTAATGAGCTGATAAGATTGTCTTCCAGAAGAGTATTCAGATCCTTTACTTCCTTTGTTGCTGTGATCTTCTAGTTCCATGAATCTAGTAGTGCTCTTGGTATCTTCATTACCTGTTCAGAATTTATAACTTCTTTTTCCAAACCTTTCAACCTTAGAAAATTGAGCATACATTTCATATATACTTTCTCCTTCTTTCATCCTAAAATTTTCTAGTTCTCCTATCAGTATATTTCTTTTGGTTCCCTTGACTTGTGAGGAACCTTCATAAATAGACACTAATTTATCCCATATATCCTTTGTAGTAGTGCAAGAGGATACTTTATCAAACTCAGAGGAGGAAAGTCCACAAAATAAAGAGTTAATAGCCTTTGCATTATTTTGGATTGAGGTGGCTTCCTCTTTGGTCCATGCATCTACTTCAGTAGTGGGGAGAGTGATTCCCTTTTTAATATCCTTCCAAGATTCCATATCATTGGCTATAATAAATTACTTCATCCTTAGCTTTTAGTAAGTGAAGTTAGTTCCATCAAATAGGGGGGGCTGGGAAGACGATTGCCCCTCAGCAAATATTTGTAATGAGGATGATGGGTTTGCCATTTGATCACTACAAGTGTTGATGTAATCTGCTCTGATACCACTTGCTGGTCTCAAAGGTTAGGGAAAGACCCATGAGGGGAGGGGTGAATTGGGTATGTAAAAATTATTTTTCAACCCCTTTAGGATTACTTTTCCCTCTAGCAATCAGTCACTCGAACACTAAATACACAAAATAGATAAGACATAATAATTTTTATAGTGGTTTGAATAAACACTCTACTTCACTCTTCCAAGAGCACTTTTCTCTTAGTGTCTTGGGTTCCACTATTTCAAATAGTAGAAATTAATAGTGTCTCTGACACTCTTTTTGATTCCAACTCTAAGGGGCATAAACAAGTGTTCTCAACACTTTTTTGGATTCCAGCTCTAGGGGGTGTAATCATAGTGCTCCTAACACTATTCTAGATTTTGACTCTAGGGGGCATTTCTAAATAGCTCCTTTCTGCACTCAGGTAGTCATAGCTCTTCTTAAATCTAGTCATAACCACTAGCTCAAGGAATAAGAAATAAATATCAGAAGTTTAAGCACAACAATTTCTCAATAAGCACAGGGAAAGATTTTTGAAAGTTGAATGTAGAAGTAAATGATTTTCCCAAAGGTAGTTGAGAGCCTTCAAAGAAAGTTAATAAAGGTTTGGATGCAAGGCTCTTGACTCTTGAAGAATTGCAGAAGGTTTAGCTCAAATTAGTAAATGCTCTCGAGAAGGTTTTAATGATTTTCCCAATTTACTTCATTAGTTCCTTCTACTCCAACGATGCTCCATTTATAGCTGCTTTGAATCCTAATCATTGGTTGTAGGTGACCTCCATTAATGACAGAAGTTAATCTGATTGGCGCATTTTGAACTCTCTGACTTCTGCCTATTCCTTGTATACTAAAATGTCTATAGCGCCGACCTTGGAGAAGATATTTTCTGGTTTCTCAATAAGCTCTAGTTGAGGTATTATTGCAACGGCTGTTGCTTTCATCAATATATAAAGATTGTTATTAATGCTAGACAAAGACTAATGATTTGTTCTGAGCGTTGGTCATCTTTTAATTATGATAGACAAAGTATTTGTCCAGCTATCCATAAGACAAAGTTCCTTTATCTTTGTCTTTCATGAGTGATAGATGAATCATTCTTTCTATTGCTGCTAGATGCTTTTTAACATTCAAGTTCTTTGTCTGTTGCATCATAGAGGCATAAATGTCTTGTTACTTCAGAGCATCATCTATTGGGTTTATCTATTGTAAGTAATAAACGAAGCGTTGATTTGCAGATGTGTTTTCTTCCCTCCTTCTGGTGGAATATTTCTCTACTTTGTCTGTCAACAATAGATAATCACTGATGAATCTTTTGTTTTGCTCTTTGCTTCTTGCACTTTGTCTGTTGACAGCAGATGATCATTGGCTTACTTGTGATAGATGAAGTTTCTGCTCTCTCATACGATTCTTGCTTCGTCGCTTTGTCTATTAATAGCAGACGAAGTCTTTTATTCTGCTGAAAAGGTCTACACTTCTTTCACCTTTGTCTGTTCCCATCACATGACCTTTGGCATAAATGTGGCTTGCTTGTGATAGACAAAATCTGTTGCATATAAATTATCTTTCATCCATTAGATGTAGTTTTCCATTTTGACAGACGAATGGAAATAGTCGAGAAATTTTCATTCATGCTTTGTCTTTTACAACACTTCATCTTTTGCTTCTTTACTGCTCAATCCTTGTCACCATGGAATATATTTTCTGTGCTCATTTTTCTTTAAGACCTGCAACTTGATTCTCTATGCTAAAAACTTGATAACAACCATTAGTACATAATCTTTAATCAAGTTTTGTTTGTTATCATGAGCATGCATTCATGTTAACACTATCTTCCTAGAATGATACAAATTAAATTATAATAATACAATTAATTATTTATCATGTAAGATCTTTTGTCTTTACACAACCAAATTACATTTATAAATCATTATACCACAAGGAAAATTTTTTTAGATCTTACCTTTTTGTTTCAACCCATAGTTGGGGTTCTTTACCGGACTTGCTAGCTAAAAATTAAAACAAGAAGGCATGAGTTCGGGCAACCTAGTAAGTAGACTAAATAAGAGAAAAAATAAACAATCAGGAACAATATGTTCCAAAGCTAGCATATGAATAAATACTAGCTAGTGTAATTATGCCATGAGGCTCTCCTCCTCATTATGTCCATGCAATACTCTACACTTTTCAAACATATAATATCATAACTATGCCATCAAGGCACACTAGCCACTTAGCCGTCTCATGTCATACATGCGCCCTGCAGGCACCACATATTAAAACTATACCATACAGACAAAAACAAAACCTTGTAACAATGCCCTTCAGGCACAACATATCACATCACACTTATGTCATATAGGCATAAAACCAATCAAGGGCAATCTATTTATTATACTTACATACATCATAATGGTATGCTTCCCATTTTATCAGTACACACCTTCATATAATATAATACATATCATGAAATCTCTTATCCCTTCAATTCTACACACCTTTACAGACTATACAACAAACAAAAATCATGGGATAATCTCTATCCCCATTCATGTATCCATTCAATAAGAAAAGAATCAGGGGATGCACATCATTCCCATCAAACAGCACATACACCTGAAACATTCTTAGTCTCATCACATCCACACAATCACATAGCCAATATATAAAACAATTGAGAATTAATGGGGTATTCGATATCCTCATTCACACATACATGCTCGGAAGCAACCAACAGGATAATTACTATCCCCGTTCATTATACATGCAACCAAGAAAGAGCCTACTTACCTCAATGGAGTACAATTCAAAACTCCTCATGTGAATTAAAATTTCTCAAGTTCCCATCCATGCTCAAGAGACCCTACACATATAACATGCATCTCAGTTCAATTTACATACATTTTAAATGGAAATTCTACCCTTTCAATAAAAATAGAGAAAACCTACTTAATTACCTCTTTAAGATTATTCTTATCCCATTATTCCATTATGCATTCCAATCACTTATTCTAGTGAATATTTCCATTCATTGCTAGTTAGGATTCCATGAATTCAAATTTGAGGCATTTTACTTGAATCACCATTTAGATGTTTTCTTTACTAAAACACCCTTTTAAGATTCATTAACACCCTGAAACCAATTAATTTTCCTCCTGATTACCCAATTCACGGACTGCACTATGCAAGGTGTAGAAACATAGCTGTCAATTGGACAACCCTATGCACAAAGTTTTCATGGCTAATTTTCACCATCACCCTTTCAATTAAACACTCATTCATATCCCTATAAAACCCCTAATTTATCCATGTTAAATCCCTTCATACAACCCCCCTCAAATTACAAATTAACCATAAAAAATAAAAAATGAATAACTTGTCAAAGAAAACAACTTACCATCATAATCAGATGTTGATTCCTTATTAGAAATGACAATCCAACTTGTAGCTTCAAGTATCCTCCATGTCCAACAGCAAGGGAAGGAAACACAGCTCCTTCACCTCTCTTTTCATGTCCCAACATGCTTTGCTTGCTGCCCATTTTTGTAGGCAACAATAATGCCTAATTTTGCCTAGTTAATTCATCACTAATTCAAGCAATTACAATCTAGTAATAATTTCTCACCAAGATTCATCAAAATCATGCAAAAAAAAAAACCCTCAAAACATCCCTATTTCAATCATATTGTTGTCCACAAAGCGGACAACAATAATTAGGCATTTTTCCCATGTTAATCATACTCAATCATGCTCAAATTCATAGAATTTAAACTTGACTACATTTCCCCCATGAAAATACATCAATTCATACCCAATTAAATCACCTATTGCTAGCCACAATTTACAAGTGGCTGCCTTATAAAGAAAATCCAAAAATCAAACTCCAAATTAAGTGATTTGGTGCATTGGCCATAAATTTCTCATACAAACTCCAAATTAAGTGATTCTTATTCTATTAGATAAATAATTTCAAGGAATACAACTTTCATGATGAATGCGTTTTTTAAATCATCTTCCATTTGGAGCCGTGGGGACTCAAATTGATGCCTTCTATATTTGGAAATAGTTACAAAGTTTCAGCTATAACTTCCTCATATGAACTTAGAATTTAGTGATTCTTGATTCATTAGAAAGATAATTTTAATATTTAAAACTTTGTATAAAAATTATTTTGAAATCATTCAAATTTTGTGTAAAAACTTGGACACAAGTGACACTATTTACATTTTCAGCTTAAGCCATTTACATTTTCAGCTTTTTCACCTCTAGTCATCATATAAAAAATTTTACTTCTCATTTTTTATACCTCGGGTTTTACAAGGTGTATATGGAGAACTTGCATTTCCTGGGTTGTAGTGACAGTGGGATACCATAGGCTATGCTAATGATTATATGGTCATGGATCTCATAACATTCGTAATCGGGGTCATAGGGAAGAACTGGAGCACACCGAAGTTGAAGTTGTAAGAAAGCCGAGTCCACTTGGTTTGTAGCTGAGTCCACTTGGTTAGTGGCCTTCTAGGCATGATACATACTCATAGTAGATGAGATATCATGAATGATGGGTATAGAAGTACCGAAGAATAGATGAAGATGATCTAAATAAGAATGGTATTTTAGTTGAGTTTTAACTAGAGATTCGTAGTGCTGGTTGTGATGGCTTCATGATAGTACTTCCGTTTGCATGTGTGAGATTATTATCTTTTTATACATTTTATCAATTATTTATTAATTGCATACTTTCTTACTGAGTTTCTTGAACTCACCCTATTTTACTATATTTTTAGCTGATAGGCTAGAAGATGGGGACCAACGAGGGGCTGGAGCTCAAGAGAGGGATAGACCATGAGACTTAGGATTCCTCATCTTTTGTTGTATTTTGGAATGTATTATAAATGTTATTTATGAGTTATCTCAATGATGTAAATAATGTAAATGCAAAGTTAATATGCATGAATCCTATTAACAGCATGACATTAATTTAGCAGATGTATGTATGCTTTTTCACACTCTGCCTTTATAGTTCAACTATAGTACTGGCATCTGTGGGTGTTGATGATCATTTTATACAAGTTTAAGAAGGAAATTCAGGGGAGACTCTGACCCTAGGTCCTCCTATTATTACCTTAGTAGCACCTTGAAAAAGCAAGGTGTTACAGAAATGTAAGGGCTTCCTGATGAATTTTTAGTCGTGATTGACCAATATGAAGGATGGTTGTATAACTTTTCTTATGAGCATTTTGATTGAATAAAGTGTTATGTGTTCCATGATTGTAAGTGATGACATGCTCATGTATTGTTGAATGGCTTGTTATATCTTGCTTGTTTATGAGCATTATGATTAAATGAATTGTTGTACATGTTATGATTGGGATGGATTGTCATGCGTACTAAGAATGATGAACTGGGGTATTTTGTGTGTTAAGTGACAACTGACATGGGGCTCTATTATGGTTAAATTGAACTGTGTTGATTAATAATGTGATTGATGAACTTGTGCATGGTTGACATTGAATGTTGTTATGAGCATAAACTGCTTTGGTTAATGCATTTTGATTGATGCGATTGATTGATGAAATTTGGTATACATTGGATGTGCACTTTTATGTATGTGTAAATTCATGTGACATGATATATGAAGTGATGGTGACTCATAAATTTTTAAGCCTTGATGGCTTGGGGTTTGATGGCCATGGCTAGGGATGTAGTGTAGATAGCCTGGATGTGGAGGCCTGCGATGACCTAGCTACTGCCTGTGATGGCGAAGAGGCCTATGATGGCCTTCTACTACCTATGATGGCGAAGAGGCCTATGATGGTTTGGCTATGATATATGATGGTGAAGAGGCTTATGATGGCTTGGTTGTCACCCGTGATGGCTTGGTTACCGCCTGTGATGGCGAAGAGGCTTGGTTTGACTTGGGGCTTGGCTTTGACACTTGGATAGCCTTGTATGACCTAACATCTATATAGGGTGATGGCTTGGGATGGCCTAGGGCTTGGCTTGGATGCTTAGGTAGCCCAGATATGATGTGGAGGCTTGGTGACCTAACACACATATAGGGTGGAGGCCTAGATTGGCCTGATTTCCCGACACCTGCATAGGGTCGAGGCTTGGATGGCTCGGTAGTGGGACTCGCTTACTCCTTGATGCGTGGATGAAGAACTTGTGTTCCTTGTGGAGCAATGAAGGTAAAGTGCCATAGAGGGTAGCAGTAGGGTTGTTGTGGACTTGATAGGCTTCATGGCCGGGAGTACAGGGAGGGATCAGAACACACCAAAGAAATTTCGCATAGAGGTGCAACATGAGTATATGGATGTGTTGTATAGTTTTAATTTTAACATATTGTGAGATTGCATGTATTGGAAGTGAATGTGATTTTAATGGGTTATTTGCAAATGCCTTGATGATAAGGCTGATCATAATAATTTCTTATTTATAAATGTCTAATTATGTATGATTGTGTGTTATAACATTAATGTATGATTACTCCCCAAGTTTGGGAGATTGTAAAGTCATGAATGTAATGCTATGCTAAGTTATTTAGCTTTCATGAATGAAGTATGTGCCTATAAAAGAAATTATGTTGACTTGATTGTATGGATTTTTGAGTATCTTGGGTGAGGAACAACATAATGTTATTGTTAGTTTTGAATGATCATCATATAGGATCGGAAAGAAACAAATTATGCGGTGTATCATGTGTATATAGATCCATAAGCGATTAAATAGTTTTAAGAAATGAAATTTCAAACTTGTGATATGATTTTAAAAGTTTCGAGGTCAAAACTTTTTGTAACGGGTAGTTTATAACACCCAAGGCATTAAAATAAAGGGAAGTATTGTGAAGTAGCATTATGAACATGATATACATGGACCAATTTGAATTTTTGAAGTCTTTATGCCTAGCATATAGTGTTATGTGTATTTTGGGATTCATGATTTGAGTATAAGGGTGATGAGTTGAGACGAAGAAATTTTTTTGCTTCATTATGTATAAGAATGATTGTGAAAATGTTGAGAAAAAAAGAATGTTATGTGATGAGAGCAATTAAGAACTAAGCATTTGGATATGATTTAGACTTGATTGAGGGAAATAAATGTGTATTGAATGTATATTTATGTGAAAAATATCATGACTAAAGAAATAAGAGAAAGACAAGAAATAAAATGAAGAAAAAGGGGGGAGGGGGGGGGGGGGCGGGGCACAGCCGCAGCATGGGCCCCGATCGGCGAGTAAAGTTGGGTAGCAGACTTTTTAACCTCT
>JAYJMB010002663.1:0-15022 GCA_036873735.1 Pouteria campechiana
TTTCATTTGAAGCACCTCACATGCAACCTGTCATTGTTTCCTTTTAGAAGCTCCATTCAAAAGGGATTTTTTAAAAAACCTCTCCTGTTTCATTTCTACAGAATTACGTTTTGTTATAGACAGAAGTCTTTTAGAAGTTAGCTTGCACTTCAGAAAATGGATAGAAATTGCTTAGAAGTCCGTCAGAAGTTGACTTACACTTCTATCCAAATCTGGAACTTCTGTCCAGATTCTGGTACTTCTGAACATCTAATCAAATTATGAGTAGCATTCTGACTGCCTTCAGAAATTCTGAGTAGCATTCTGAGTAACTCAAAACCATTTCACGCTGCACAAGTTTTGCATTGCCTCTATGCAGCTTGACATGGTGCTGCGTTGTTTATATTACGTTGCACAGAAGCAACATAGAACTTCTATACAGCTTGACAGAAGCAACGCAGCACCATGTCATGCTGCACAGAAGTTCTGCGTTGCCTCCATGGAGCATGACATGGTGTTGTGTTTCTTCTGTCAAGCTACACAAAAGTAAAGCAGAACTTCTGTGCAGCGTGACAAGAGCAATGCAAAATCTTTAAACAATATATCTCATTTTAAAATACATGAATCTTTTATGATTATGTTGAATTACTTAATTCATTTTTTTAATCTCAGAAAATGGATCAAGGAGACATATCAGCACATTCTATCTGCAGAGCACGTTGACATTTGGCTAATGAACTCTTCCAAGTTTTGATATCGATAATAATGCAGATAACATTACTTGTGAAAAAAATATATATACCAATTACATTCCCTTTTATTTGCTAATTTTATTCTAAAATTCAAAAAAAAATAAAACATCAAAACATAATTTCTCATTATACTTCCTTTTGTTAGCTAAATTCTCAATAGAAACAGTCAATTCAAACTATCACATGTAATGAATACTCTACCTGATCATTTGCAATCATTTTTTTAGTAAAAAATAATCTTACCATACATCCCATGGCCTCAAATCAAAATGACTATATACACGATGTCTTCACAGCATGTCTTCACATCCAAACACTTCAAACATCTAGCTAACATGTAACTAGATAAGTTTTGTTTCTTTAACAACTCGGTCTCCCTTGCATGCCTTGCAGAAATTCTATACACAAACTATAGTAAGTTAGGAAATTCAACAAAAGCAATATGAAAAAATATTATAAAGACAGGAAAAAATGCACTTATAAAATACAACATGCCTAAACATGAATAAAGAGAAAAAGAATTAAACAAAAAGTTCAGCTCTTATATTATAGGAGGATGTTTGGATAAAGCAAAAGCAATCATTTATATAGAAGTGATCCTATTACCTCTTCTCCTTATATGAGTCCAAAAAAAGAATACACACTTTAAAACAACAGACACAAAGACATGAATGAAACAACGCAGCCACTCATACTAGCTGCTACTCCTATTGCCTCTGCCTCTACCCCTTACAACTGTGATCTTCTCCCTGCTAATCCAAGTAGGATTCCCTTATATCGACCATTCAAGTGACAACCATCCAAAAATATCAAGGGATAACATCTACGTAGAAATCCTTCCACACATCCCCTAATAAACATAAAAAATCTTCAAAATGTGGTGTATGGATATAGCTCATACTCCACAACGCTACCTAGATTTGCCCTCTTTATTGCTGCACAAAAAGAAGAAAATTTCTTAAAAGAATCTTTCGCAGATCCATATACCTCGTTAATGGCAATATATTTTTCCCTCCATACTTTTTTGTAATTCAAACATATGCCTGTCGCACGCATAATCTCATTCATTAATAGCTTTAGGCTATAGTTTTCATTAGCACGCAACCTATCTCTCACTTTATTTGCAACCCACTATTGAGTAACTATCTTCTCTCCTAAACCATAATTGCTCGTGCAGTTGTGGGTAGCATTAAGTATCTTCAAACAAAAATCAATATTATCTTGCTTAACCCTTGCATAACATCTCCATGTACATTGTGGTGAAGCATATTTTCTTACAATCGTTTCCTTTATATTCCTAGAAAATACAATGTTAAATCATTCTTTAAATACATACTCTTGAATGGCCTTCTTACAACTTATTGCATCTTTAAATTTCATACCCACTACTAAATTTGGGTTCGCCACCATTGTATGATCATCCACATATACATTTTCTTCCTCTTTGCTTGAATCCTCGGATAACAAAATAGGCTTATACTGAATCAAATAATCATCTACTTCAAATGTGTCAATGGTTGCATCCCTTAATAGTTCTGTGTGATGTTCAGCATTAGTTACATCATCTTCATTATAATTTTCTTCATCATCTTGGGGTCCTTCATCACACTGCACTTCTTCATTACATTCATCATCAGTTGCCTCTTATATTATATATTCCTGCCTATGCATTTGCTCATTCCTGACATGGCCCAATTCTCGTCTTCCTATACCAATCTGTCTGTTTATTACTAAAGTCATATATACATTTATATCATATATTTTTTTCCTTTCTTTCCCCTTCTTAGAAGGCATGGCATTTGAAATTTGTTCAACCATATTCAATAAGTCACTTTCATCATCCAAGTCTTCATATTGCTCATGTGAGGTATCATGTGGAATCCTATAGTATAATTTCATCTTATCTTTTGGGATATTGCTTTTTCTCTCAATGTCATAAACTAGGCCTTGAAATGTGACAACTCTTCCTCCACTATTATGATTTGTCTTTGGTCACCACTGTATGTTATACTCCCACATGAACTATCTCAATGAAGTGCCCCACCATAATGAATGCACAGTCTTATACATTTCCCCATTGGAGTTGAAACCTACAAAAAAAGGATAAATGTCATCCCTTCACAAACATAAATAACTTACACAATATTTACATATTTACAATAAGATTAAAAATATTTAGATAACTCTTTATAGCTAAAACTAGCATCTTGCCCAAAATACTTGCTCAAAATACTGCATGGCCCCTTCAAATATACTCTCATAACTTTCATGGACAACCATTGCCACTAAGAAACAAAATAAAGAAACTGTCAGCTACTTGAGTTCAAAAACAAAATCTCAATTAAAGGTATAATTTCAAAAAATCATATCAATGAGCGATTTAGTTATTACTAAAAAAACAAAAGAGAAGAAAACAAAGAAGTCATTTTAGCATAATTAAGAAAATAGAATAAGATATTGCATTTAGTTGCAACCGCAACAAAGAGCTTCCATGACCAGTCACGATAATCTGTTATAATGAAACTACCGAATGCTAGAAAAAGAGTTCCAGCAAGATTGAAAAATCTAATTCAATAAGCCAACAACGATTCGTCTTGCTTCAAGAATGAAAAAGCCAATTCAACAGAGAATAAGAAATAAAACAAGATTATATCACTAATTTTTTCTTCACTTAGATGGTGATCTAAATTTTAGTTTAAAATGGCTATCAAGCAAAAAACAAAAAAATAGGAGAGACATAAAATCATTTTCAGAGAAGAAAAAATGCCCCTCATCACGTAAATTTATTCTCCCAAGTAGGAACATTCCTAAAAGATTTTTGCCTTCTACTTCTAGAGTTTGTATCATAGTAATCAGAATACTAATAATCCATTTACATAAGCCATTATAAAACAAAAATTGTGGGAGAAAGGAGACTCCAAATCTGCCTTAAGATGACTCATCACTCCTGTTGTAGTGGGAGAAAGGAGACGAAGATTGCAGCTTTAGCTGCGTTTCAGTGGGGATGAGAGAGAGGAAAGAGTAAGCTGGTGCTTTGGTGTGGAGAGATCTAAGTTTGGAAGCCCTCTTTTACGATAGGGCTCAGGGGCAAAATCATCAGGGAATTTAGGGAGATGGCCATCCGGCGAGATAAGGCCATCGATTTGGAAACGGAGATGGGTTTTTGGGCACAGATCTGGAAATAGTTATTATTTGGGCACCAATGTGGGATTATCAGTAACATTTGGGCATAGATGTGAAAAAAATCCCAGCATAACACATAGAAAAATCTAAGATTAACCATCCAAATGGTTCTAAAATATTGCGGATAAATTGCATATACCCGGATAATCATCATTTAATGCCATCAAAGGACAATTAGTGTGTGACCATTAATTTTTGAAGGATGCGTTTCATTTAAAGTACAAAAAGAAATATAAAAAAGAAGAAGAAATGTAAAGGCAATATAAATGATGTTAGGATTTTTAATCTAAAATAAATAAAAATAAAATAACTATATAAAATGGTAAAATTATTCTATTATAAATAGTTAAAAATAGTTGAATATCATAGCTTTGGAAAAAGAGAAAATACAATTACAGCCTTTCACCATGAAGAGCTTTTACCCATTTTTGACCTTAAATAAATGCACGCAATTGCCCTTAGCTTCCCACATGAATTTTATTTAATGGCCAATTGAAAAGTGGGCCATGTAAAATGTACGGGCTATTTTTTTTTTATTATGCCATATTATCACTAAGCCTTATGAAAAAAAGTGAGAAGACCCACTTTAAATTTTAGATAAATCAACCTATAAGGATATTTTAAATATCATTTATTTTTTACTAAAACAATTTAAATATTCAAGTCTGTTGTATCAAAGAAAATTATGATGAAGAACTTTCAGCAATTGAAATTACTTTGGGGAGATAAGTTAATATTATTTAAATCATTAAATATATATATATATATATGCTTAACTATATAAATGAATGAAATAATTACACACTAAAAAAAGTGGGTTACGTTAGAATTTTATTAAAAACTGTATAATTTTCATAATTTTTATTTAGTGTGATCCATTTTAATGCCTGATTTAAATAATTTCTAGTATTAAATAATTAAACTATAATATGGTGACATAAATTTAATGAGTAATATAGACCCCAATTCCTAATTTGGTTCCTAGGTCCGGAAGTTTAACGGGCAACGCCCAGGTGTCCCTGGCTCGCGTGACTTGCACGTGACTTCGCTCCTGAGCTTAAACGAGTGGCATTGGCAAACGATGCCCTAGCAGCGTCTTATTGGCTGACAACTTCCACGAGCAAGTTAAAATATTCATGCAATCTAAACCATCCAAACGCTTCGATAAGTTCAATCAAAGCCGCCCAAGTCACGTCACAAGCTAGCTTTAATGGCATGGAAACGGAGGAATAGCGGTTTATGAAGGTCGAATGGGACAACTTCACAAATTGAGGAGCAATCAAAGTTAAAGAATTCAACAAGTTTATCCGTTTGCAGTTTTTACTAACTATTACTGAAATTGTTTCTACGTTTTGGTATCATCCTTTGTTTCGGACGTGGCATAATAATTATTTTAAATTAATTATTTTATTATTATTACCTATGTCGCCCATCCTTCCTCCTCTCATTTTGGGTGTGCTTGGTAATGAAAAAAAGGTAAAAAAAAAATGCATATATTGAGGACAATGATTAAATATAAAATAAATAAAGATAAAATAAATAAATTTTTATATAAAAATATAAAATAAAATTATAGATAATAATGAAGAAAATATGAATTGTGAGATAATTAAGATATTAAATTATATCAAAACTTGGGTAAAAAAGTGTGAGAAAAGGTGAAACTTCCCAATCGCTCCCAGAAAAGCTAATTCTTCTCAATGCTTCATTTCCTATTCTCCTGTCTATTTTCAAATAAACTCTGGTGAAATTAATACACCCTATCCTTCAACGTTTTGTGTTGCTTGATGCTCCGGCAGGACGTGATAGACGATACACCAGCTCTTAGAGCATCACGACATGCACGTGATAAAAATCGGAGCGTTAACAGTCACGGCCCAGAAATCATGCATGGCTGGTCAATTTAGAAGACTAAAATTAAAATTCTAGGTGTATCATATTAGCAAGCAAGCATCATGAATTAGAGCAATCGAGTTTGGCTGCTAATTCTTCGCTTTTATTGGTGACCGCAGATGATGAGTTGGGCGCTGAAAGAGTACCAAAGGTTCCAAACCCTAAAATGCGAACGTTCGTCGAATATCATCGCGCACATCATGTAATTCGTGGATAATTTCTTGGACCGTCGAATATCATCGTTCACACCAATCAAACCTGTAATAAAATGTGGATGAATAGGGACGGTGGGGATCAGTTTTTGATGATTGAAGATAGGACAGATGAATGGTAGATGATGCGCTTCTCTGTACCACCACACCCCTCGTCCTTTCTTATCCCCTCGCTCTGTCTCCGTTGCCACGTCATTATGCCATCCAAAGAAATCAAAAATTCCCTTTTTATCCGTCTTCGCATCCCTCGCAGGCAATCTTCAACTGATGCGTACCGTCCAATTGGTCTAGCAAAAACGGTCTTGGATTTTGACCATCGGAAAAATGGTTCGATTGGACAGTTTAAATGGATGGATACATTTAAGCAGTTCATTGAGTCTGATCTTCAAATCAGTGTGTGTCCGCATCAGATTGTCGACAATTCGAATTATCGACAGTCTGAATTCAACCTAATTTTTTAAAGACGGGATTAAGGTTAAAAAATTAAGATTTTCATTGAAATTAGTTAAAATTTTTAGCAGATAGGATTAGAGTTGGGTTGGCCCCAGCTCAAGTTAACCCCAGCCCATTTGCACACTTACTACTAAATGTCAACATCCACCTAAAGCATTGGCTTAAACATTTTGGTAGTTGCCACTAGTTAGAAGTGCTGCCCGGATGGGTTTAGTTTGGGTCCAGGTGAACCCTATCCTAATACGCATTATAAAATTTTAATGGAAGCTGGTCCATAATTTATTTTTTAAAATTTCAACCTAATTAAATTAATTGTATACCATTTCAAGTTGGATTCAAGTGAAAAATGGATTAATAATTCAAGTTGACAAGTCCCATTCATGCATCGTACCACTTTCAGTGAAATATGAAAGCAAGAGCATATAATTATTATTTTCATGCATTTTTAAGTAAATATGAAAGACATTATTATTGATATTATAGCCTACTTATAAATAATTGAATCCTTCCTTTTGGGTGTCTAACAAAGACTAAAGTGCTATGAACTTATTGTTCTTAGGCTTATAATTTAGTAGTTAAGAACTTACTAAGGGCCTGTTTGGCTTAGCAGTGAGATTTAAGCGTATTATTAAAGTACTTTTATATAGAGAACTTTTTCTAAAAGCTCTGAATCGGAGCTTTGGTGTAAAAGCCAAAAACTAATTTTTTATAAACTTCGATGCACGTAAAACACTTTTTTCTTTCCATCCATCCAAACAAACGCTTTTTGCATTTTAGGGCCAAAAAGCACTTTGAAGCTTCGAAAATGCCGGGCCAAATAGGCACTAAGTGAGAGATCATAGGTTCGCATTATGCTATAAGTACTATTTTATAGCTTAACCTTCCACCAAGTGAGATTCCTTTCAAGTCGGAAATCACAGCTAAAAGGACAAACAACCATACAAGCTTCGAGTGCTAGCAAAATTTGGTGGGCTCAAAGTGGACAGTGCTTCAAATTAATATGTAGTACTGCGTAAAGATAGAAAACCACAATCCATGTATAAGAAAAAAAAATAGTGCTGTCACTGTAGTCTTCCATTTGATGAGGATTCCTTGAACATTTTTCTTGTCCGTATCCATGGCAATCCTTCGACATAATGCTATATGAACCAAAGGTAGCGAGCGCTTTTAACTCGATGAACATAGATAGTCCAACCACTCACACAATCCCTTCAGGTTGAAGCATCGCATCATTATGGTAGTGGATCCAATCTGGGGTGGGGGCAGGCATTCAAATCACTCCCAAATATTCTGATTATAAAGCTTCAGATTAATGTCAACCAAATGCTTGAGTGGAAGGTTGCACAACTAATGATTTCTCCAAGTTGTAGTAAGTCAATGTTGTCTCGATCTGCAAGGAAGCTGTTAAAGCTGAAGGAACAAGTGACAGATGCAGCTGGTGTTTTCTCTCAACCGTTTCAAGATTGCATTTTCTAGTAATGGGTTTATTTTTCTTTTCCACAATTACCAGTAATCTCCACAGGAGCATCTCCCTGCACTAAAATGGTGGAATCTGCTAACATCTATTACTACAACCGTCCTGTTGCAGATTAGGGAAATGATTTTGATGGCATTGTGGCAGTCACCATATACTCGGAGGTTCTTGAATATCCGAATGGGAGTCCCAGCTGGGGTGGCTATCAGGCCAAAACCTGTAGCTAGCCTCTCACTATGGTATAAGGCTTTCTCCTTCTCTGCTTCATTCCCTTCACATAATGAGAGTCCATCCTGAGGTACATATCCAGCCTTCTTCATTCTACCATACAAATCATCCAGGGTTTGGTATATGACCTCTTTCTGAGGGTGGATTGAGTCCCTGGCGCCGAAAACATGGAAACTCTTCCCCACTTCAAGCCAGCTCAGACCTGGAACTTTCTTCACCCCTTTCCTCTTCATTAAACTCCTTACTTTGGATGCATCGTACCACCAACCTGCTTCAGTGTACATGTTAGCAAGGAGAACATAGGTAGCATCATCTTCAGGTTCCAACTCCAGAAGACTGCAGGAAGCATGGATGCCAATTTCGAGATTTCTATGTACTCTGCATGCCCCGAGCAATGTCCTCCATATCAAGGGGGTTGGTTCCATTGGCATTCCTTTTATGAATTCCAGTGCTTCCTTTAAGAGCCCTGCACGGCCCAGAAGGTCAACAATGCAAGCAAAGTGATGGATAATCGGCTTGATATCATAATCTGAAGACATGGCATTGAAATAGCAGAGGCCATCTTTGACAAGACCAGCATGACTGCATGCTTTGAGGACACTCACAAAGGTCACTTCATTGGGATGAATGCCCTCCTCTATCATCTGCTTGAAGGATTCCAAGGACTTAATCCCTTAATCCCTTGCCCATGTTGTGCATAACCATCAATCATTGCAGTCCAAGCAACTCTATCTCAACATGAAAGAGCATCAAATACTCGTTGAGCATCTTCAATGGTTCCACTCTTGGCATACATGTCCACCAAAGTGCTAGCTATCCATGTATCTGATTCATGCCCATGTTTGATTATCTGAGCGTGGATTTGTCTTCCTCGCAGCTGATCAGCCAGTTTGGCACATGAAATAGATGCACTAGCCAATGCAAAAGGATCAGATCCTGCAAATGATCTATGAAATGTTGAGTAGAACTCAAGTGCCTCCTGATCGTAACCATTGTAAGAGAACCCAGTAAGTATCGACGAGCATGATATAGAGTCCTTATCTTCCATCCTCTAAAAGACTTTGTAAGCATCTTCCATCTTCTGGCCTTAGCATACATGTCAATGAGTGCTCCCTCAACATGTACATCAGTTGCATGGCCTGTTTTCACTGCAAGAGCATGACAACAAGCCCCCTCATGGCAAATGCCATCATCTGCACAAGCAGCGATTACATTAGAAAATGTGAATTCATTAGGAAGAAGCTCAAATTTCTCACACGTCTCTACAAAGGTCTTGATTGCCCGATCAGTCATCCCATTTTCAGCACACCCGCCAATCATTGTCGTGCATAAAACCACGTCCTTAGGAGAAGTTCGATCATAGTTTGTTTGGGCACTAGATAAGCTCTTAAACTTTGTATACAGACCAACAAGAGAAATCCTTATGGGTAAATTCTCTTCAAAGCCCATCTTTATGGTGTATCCATGAATCTGAAACCCCTCCTTGGGAGAATCCAAGTACTCACATGCCTTTAGAACACTGGTAAGAATGTAATCACTAGGTCTAACATCCTCTTCAAGCATCTGGACAAAGAGTTCAAGTGCTTCAGAAGCAAGGCCACCACCGACATAACCAACAACCACTGAAGTCCACGAGAACGTCTCTCTCTCTCTCTTGCATCCTCCTCAGCACACTTTTTGCAACATTAAAACTGCCGCTCTTTGCATACATTGCGATCAAACTGCTACCCACAAAGATATTTTGGGCCAAGCCCGTCTTCACTATCAACCCATGCAGCTGCGTTCCAATCCTCACAAAACCATGTCCAATGCATGTCCGAAGGATGCTACCAAATGCAAACTCGTTTGGAGAAAACCCCGAGTTCAGCATTCGGATAAAAATTTGGGTAGCGTCTTTACACCAACCCAACCGAGCATAACCAGAAATCAGTGAGGTCCAAGAGACTAAGTTTCTTTCAGGCATTTCATCGAATAACCGTTGTGCACTATCAACGTCCCCAGATTTACCGTAATCATGAACGAGCGTGTTGGCGACGTAGACATCAGATAAAATGCCAGATTTGAGGAGATGGGCATGGAGAGCTCCAGCGTGGTAATTTTCGGTATGGAGAGAGGGGATTTGAATGGTTTTTTTATAGTTGTTTCGACGGATGAATTCGGTGTTGTTGGTTTTTCGGGGTTTTCCGTTGGCATTGGTTAGAGCTGGCAAAGTCAGTGTCGTGGCCATCATTTCATAACACAAACTTGCTAAATCACGAGTTACAATGGGTTTATCTTATTTTTAAATGGCAGTTAATAAAAAATATTCATGTGAAAAAAATTTAAAATAAAATTTAATTGTAACTAAAATTATCAACTTTCATCGTTGTATCGACGTCAACCCAAACCTAATACAATTCTCCAAAAAAAAAAAAAAAAGAAGAGTTGAAGTTTTAAAAATAAGCTAAATTTTGGCAAGAGAGAGTTGAATTGAAATATTCATGTGGGTAGAGTGGGAACTAGATCTCATGGTCCTCACCCTAGGGTGGGATTTATGTTATGAAAGCTCCGATGCTAATTTAAGGATTATGATCACATATACAAGATCATATACACATGATCAAAAGTATAATTAAACACAAATCAAAGATGCAAGATTTATATAGAAAACTTTTTAACCTAGAAGGAAAAACCACGAGAGAAAAATAACAATGCACTATGAAAATATGTTATAGAGATACACTTAAAATGTCTCACGCACTTCTCATAGAATACCTTATACATATCTCTAATTAATATACTCTGATAACTCTCCTCTCATTCATCTCCAAAAAAAAATCTTAAGATCTACATGATGACTATTTCATCTGGATCTTAAAATTCCTTCACTAAATTTCTAATTGAAGCTTCATTATATAGTTTCCTAATGGACTTTTTTACATTGACTCCTTATGCCTATCTCACATATGTAAGCCCACTAGACTTTGCATAATATAAGACAGAATAACCTAACAATCTAACAATTGTGTATATTGAGCTTTAAGTTCATCCCACTATATAAAATATCTAAATATAATTTTACTTTTTGAATTTAAAAATAACCCAAATCAGATGTTAAGGTGGGCCATAATAAATAAAAATTATATATATATAAACTGATTCAAATTATATATATAATATAATTTACTTATACTTGAAAATACCATTAAAATATCCTCTATTATGATTTCTTCTAGCATAGCCCATCTGATCTGTATGATTCTCTTCATGAAAGAAATAAATTCTATTTAAATTGTTTTATATAGTGAGGATGAGCCTAAACTACAATGTTGGCCAGTGTCATGATCAGCGGTGGGATAGTTTTAAGTTCAACTACCCACTGCCTCAATGAAGTTGCATAAATATATCAAATCGAAAATATAACTTGCCTGGAGAAATTCTCAAATTGAAAACCCGCAGAATTATCAAGCACTACCTCAAAGTGGAGATCAAGGAGGATCTCAAATTTCTGGCTAATCTAGAATGCATAATTAAAGTACAGATGAACTTGTAATTATGAATATGCAAGTTGAATGAGTACAGGGAACACAGACTTCAAATAGTTTCATTTCAATCATTTGTTCAAATTTATATTAGTGGAATCAAGGCACATATTATATGCCAAAATGTAGGTGAAGTTTGTGAACCTGACTTGGGCTCCATAGTGGGACATATATACAAAAGAGTGCAGGTATATTTAAGTAAAATCGCAATAGAAAATAGTTCTGGAGCCTCAGTACATCCAACTTAAAAATTCAGTTTATGTTCAGAAATTTAAGTGTTTGATAGAGGATTTAACTGACATAGCCAGAGGGCTTTATTGACATACGAAGCTATAGTTAAATGGGGCCTGCTAGTTGCTTTAGTTGAAGACTACAACAGAAAGATAACAAGTTAATGAAAACTAACCTGAGTTGCCCATATGCTAAGAATGACTAATTTTATATATCTAGGCAAAAGAAAAGAAAAAGTTAAAATACCAAGAAAATGTTTCAAGTCTACCCTGTTTTCTACTTTTGTTTTCAATGTCTTGATTTGGAAACATGATTGCCATCGAACCTGATTGTCTTGCAAATGTGCTAAAATGATTATTTAACTCATAACTTCTTGCTTATGATTTCTTAACCCTCATGAATTTCGTGAAAATTCAATTGAATTACATGACATGGCTTAATGTTTTATGAATATATGGCATAAAAAAGCATATAATCATGATAAGTAATGTACGCTAAATGATTCGAATTTTAAAAAGGCAGTAGCACATGCTGCCTCCCATCAATAATGATATTGGAATTTAGCCGTATGACAGAGTTGCGTGTAATAGGTTCCTCTTTCGGAAATCGGAATAGGGCTACCCACCAAACCCATGTGCTGTGGAACAAACAGCCAAAGGCCAGAATCCTCCCAGCTCATGACAGGAAAACAGAAATCAGAATGGAAGGGTCGCCCACAGGAATGTGCACCAGTCAAATGCTTGTAAACACTTAATTAATTTGTTGCTCTTGTTTTCTTTTTCCAACACAAGTGGCCAGCCTTTCAAATCTGGCTGTGCTTTAGCCTTGGAAAGGGAGAAAAAAAAAAGCTCCACTCTTCTGTTTGCCTGTCTCTGTCTTTCTTTCTTTTGATTAGTTTTGTAATTTTGATGGCAGTGACATCATACTTCATGATTCAATTAGTCATGGAGCTTAAGAGTGCTCTCCACCTGTTAACCATCTTACAATCTACAGAGAGAAAAAGCTCCTACACATCACTTGTGGTAGCTTTTGACCTATCCTTTTATCTTTTTCTTAACGTTGGTGGAAAAGCTATCTTTTATTATATCGGATATTTGGAATAGGATGGTTGTAAATGGCACCATAGCCCTGCTGCCTCCTCACTAGTGGAGAGTCTATTCGTATACATGAATTTGAACCCTCATGATGGCTTGTCCAATATAGCCCATAAGGAAGTAGAGAGAATTGTTTTCAAAGCTATTAGTAATCTCCCCTCCCCCCAGCCCCAGCCCCAGCCCCAGCCCCAGCCCCAGCCCTCAATTCTTCAAACCCCAAAACATTAAAACATTAATGATGAGAATTGCTGTTTTTCATGGGGACTTTCGCATGTTCGTACCTTTATGTTTTATAATTCTATACCTTTTATTTTATAAGTATAAGATTTTCACAATATAATAAAAAGTTTTGGACAAATTGCACATGAGGTCCCTATCATTAGCATACCAAGATGACTGAGATCTTGCTTGCAGGTTTTACAAAATTTGAGAGATGAATATACAAAAAAAAAAGACTTAATTCCATACCCATTTCAAATAATTTAAGTAAAAATCATTTTAAACTTATAAAATAAGTTTGGAATTATTCTTTCATCTTTTAAATAATTATACAATCATTCTCTTACATTTTTAAATAATTAAAGGGGTCGATATACAAAGTTTGTTCCAAATAATTTTAATGATTTGGAATATAAAATCTATAATGATTTACAATAAATTATTTGAAACATTTTTACATTAAGAAGACTTTTTGAATATTCATCTTTCAAGTTTTGCAAAAATTATATGGAAAGCCCTAGTCGTGGATTCTGTTGATGGACCATGACACGAGTCAACCGCAGGAATCTCACTTGCAATTTGTCCCCAAACCTTTGATCAGATTCTACAAATTCCAAACGTGCCCTTTGCATTGCTATCAAACGGAAACAGTGGCACCGAGAAAACTGTGTGCCTCTTAGAGCATGACATTCCATACCGTACTTTTTAGTTTTTACACACGTCAACCGGTCAATGTGTCTGCACCGTTGCTTTCACCGCCCAACTCTCAAGTTTGAGCGGTTACAGACGCCGCGTTTTTCAGGCTGCACGTGTATCTTTCTTTGTTCAAGCTTCAAACTACTTAGGACTCAGTTCAAACTAACCCAAATTTGAAAAATGTTAAAACTCATATTTTACTAATTCAAACTCAAAAAACCAGAGTTCAACCCAAATCAGTTTTAAAACTATTCGAATTAGGGTTGAGGTCAACCTAAACCCAATTTAAATATAAATATTTTATATGAAATATATATAGAATTGGGGTTGAGGTCAACCCAAACTCAATTTCAACATAAATATTTTATATATAAAAATATATATATATATATATTAATATTGAATGATTCATTAGTTGAAATTATGATGGATAATTTTTTCTTTAGTTTGAACTTCGAAACATGAATGGGCAATTTCAAGAATTGAATGATATATTGTTTTTACATTTAGTTTAAAACATAAATGAATAATTTATACAATGATATTTCAATTAATCAAATCGTTATCAGATTTTCATCAACTTGAATTCTAACCCAAGCCCAATTTTTAAAAATAAGGTTAGGATTAGGGTTAAAGTTGAGATTAAAGTTTTACAAATATTGTTAAGGTTAGGATTGAGGAGAACATAAGTTTCATGAGCCTAAATTGTACCCCCACTTTAAACCTATGCCAAAGAAAGCAACAATTACCGACCCATTAGAGAATTTGAGACGAAATATTCGCCGCAAGGTGCATGCACCTGCTTGGCCACTTTCATTTCCTTTGTGTAGTGAGAAACAAGTTTGGATGACGGACTATAAAGATGGACATGGATCCTTGTTTGGGGATGAAATGAACGCAAACGGAACGACATGACCTGAATTGGTCGCCTTTGGAATGAACCAGAGGATATTCCATTATTATTGATTTCTTTCCTCAATTGTTTACATCTGCTGTTGTTCGAGGAGGATGAAACGAAATGCGAATGGAACGTCATGACCGGGACTGGTCTCCTTTGGAATGAACCAGAGGATATTCCATTATCATT